>OZ019970.1:6996918-7288088 GCA_963970395.1 Ephialtes manifestator
ATAATTGAAAGAGGGGCAAAAACGGATTTCATCAAAAGGGGAATTTCACTTAAGAAAAATTGTGGTTAAAAAATGTTTTACGTGTATAAAGAAAAAGTATCGTACTTACTGTGTTTTAAATGTTTTCCGTACTTGAAATGTTCTTCCAAGTTTCAATTGATACGATTAATATTCCATATGTAATTAATCGAAAGTAAGGTTCTCGATCGTCCGTAATATGAAGCTCCTCCGAATTCCAATCGGAAATAATGGAAATCCAAAATGTTGTAGATAGAAGATTAGCTTCGGCGTGGACCTTGTTACAGAATAAGATTCCAGATGTAATAAATCGAAAATAAGATTCTCGATTGTCCGTAATATGAAGTTCGTCCAAATTCCAATCGGAAATAATGAAAATCCAAAATGTTGTAGATAGAAGATTAGCTTCGGCGTGGAACTTCTGGTGGAGGGTAAGATGGCGGTTAATACGTTGAAATAATTATCACACAAGGTTTCGTCGGATTACGGGTTCCAGATGTTTATTCAAAAATAAAGTTTATTCAACTGAAATTGGGTGATTCCAAACCGCGTAAACTTTCGATATACTTGCGTTCAATACCCCTTACATGGAAACTTAAAAGTAATAATCGCAACGTTTAATTAAATGTAAATTCCGTTATTCTATAAAAATTGTAGTGATCGGGTTTTAAAATTGTTATTCAAATGAAATGTCAATATGTTGCAGAATAAGTTTTCTGATGTCGAATGAATTCTCAAACAAATTGTTAATTGCGAAATGAACCGTTCAGACAAAGGACTGACTCGAAGGCCCCGCCCGTATCCTGAGTTTAATTCGCTGAACAAGGAAAGATTTATTCACTCCACTGTGAAACGGTGAATCACTATTCGGTTTGACAAAAAATACATTTATTAAAACTGGGAAATTAAATTTGTAAAAATGGAAAATCAATACGTTACGAAGTTAGATTCCAGATGTCAGATGAATTCACAAATAAATTGTTGATTCCGAATTAAACTGTTCAGACGAGGGACTGACTCGAAAGCCACGCCCGTATCCTGAATTTAACTCGTTGAACAATGGACGAGTTGTTAACTCCACCGAAGAACGTTGAATCACTATTCGGTCCGACAAGATTATGTTTCTTTAAAACGAGAATTTAAATTTCGTAAAGTCTTTTATGAACTGATTCTGCAAAATATACGTCCGTCGTTACTTTTTCTTTATACTCGGTGCTTCTAATTGCCAGTCGAGCATCCGCAAAAAGTTCGCTAAAAAATAATCTAATATAATGAATTGAATCGAGTCCGAATCGACTGCTCGCTCCGGTAAAATCGCCGCCTTTTATAGGAGTGACCACCCCCCTATCTTTCACCCACTCCTTCTTTTTAGGTATTAGACTAAATCTCCTTATAAGGGATCGCAAGAGTGGATCGCGTGATGCTTCGCAATTCGGAGGGGCGGAGAACAAAATGGCGTGATTTTTCGGTTGCTACCCGTGGTGTTCATTATTTCGCATAGCGACCGAGCTCCCGTTTGCCCGCCCGTATTTCCAAGAAGATGTCGTCTCAAGGCCGTTACCTCTTGCTTCGATTGCTCGGTTAGCAACTAGCTTCTTCGCAAACTCCTTAATTCTAACTCGCTCGTTGCATCGGCGCCGCTATCGTTTCCCGGAATTCTTAATATAGATCTCAGGAGTTTCGAGCGTCTCTATACCAACCAACGAATTGAACAGCCTGTTGCTTTACATGAAAATATTCGTTACGTTTATTACGTGTCGCGTTAATCAACTACCTTATTTTTATAATGTATTATAGTGTTGCAGAATAGTTTTCGTTAATATATTTTCCTAGGTCTTTTTATCTGGCGACTAAATTCGCATTACGCTTATATTTGGTTACAAATTCCAAAGTTTTAATTACTGTATAATTGACTTTTATTATTTCGTTATGAATGTAGTTTTGTCAAATTTTATTTAGCATATATTTTGTGTTTTTAATCCTTATTCATCGTAGAAATGTTTCTCTCTGTCTCTCTCCCTCCTTCTCTCTAGTGTTTCTTCGCTTTATCTTCTCTCTTTGAATCGCGAGCAGTAGCGGCTTTGACGGAGAGAACTAAATCCGTGACCTTGAGTTAAATATCTACGTGACATCAGTATTTATTGAGATTTCGTTTCAATCTCGATATAAGGTCGCAATTGTTTTCATAATTACTAAGTTTCTCTGTATGTATTACGACAAAACAAACAAATACAAGATTTTCGTTAATATAATCCAATATGAAATTTCTGATCACAATCCCAATATAATTAGTGGAGGTGATTTTGAATTAAGAATGATCGTAATTTTTGTTGTTATTTTGTCGTACTTATGTGTTATTATTTTCATCATTATGAACTATTATGGTTTTTGTAGGATAACTTTTGTTAATATAATTTTCTTAAGTCTATAACGTGGTGACCCAAATCCGCATCGCGCCTTTAAAATATTTGGTCTCGTAATTTACAAATTCCAAGGTTTAATTACCTCGTTTCTGCATAGTTAACTTTTATTATTTGGTTATAAATGTATCTCTCGTCAGATTTTACTTAGCATATATTTCGTGTTTTTAATCCTTCTTCATGATGTCAAAATATTTCTCTCTCTCTAGTGTTTCTTTGGTTTGTATTTTCTTTTGAGTCTCGATTCGTAACAGAATTAATGAAAGGAACGGAATCTGCGTCTTTTAGTAATTTGATTTAGACATCTACGTGATATCAGCATTGATTGGGACTTCGTTGCGATCTCGATACAAGGTCGCAAGTATTTCCCACAATGGATCTTCGATCCCTAACGGCAGTCGGTAATTTCTCTTGATTAGTAATGAGAAGCCGTTCTTTAATTTTAAGAGGGCGTGGAGGAAGATTTCTTAAAGCAACATAGTTACTCCAGGGGTACCCATTTGACCAGGGAATCTGCCCTGCCAACTCCGGGTCCCCCCCTCTATCTAGCCGGTAAGGCAGTATTTATGCCTGTCCGTTCTCCTTTTGTCGCCCTCTTGCGTCGTCAGTCACGTAGGCGTAGTCTTCTGCCTCCTTGATTATTCCTTATGTTGGAAGAAGAAAAAGAGAAGATGGCGCGGCTAGGCGAGCGCCTATATGGCGATACGGGCCCACCGCACCCCGCGAGACCTCCCGATAGCCCCCGAACGCCGCTGAGTGCTTGCGGCAGGCAACCAGCGCTCGGCGCGAAGTGAGGCGCGCGCGGCCGCGGGACCGCATCCCAACTACAGATAGCCCTCGTAAATGAGAACTTTAGGCCATGCAGCAAAATTTCGCTCCGTTCATATCAACTATTCGTACCGGATATTATTATTCGCGAGAATTTATTTTGTTCTCGACCGATATTGTAAAAATTGATCTCGCCTTTATTTATTTTAATTACTAGAGAGAAAAAATAAAATGAAGTTGCGTCAGGACGTAACAGTGAGATGGAATTTCGTTGACTTCACAGCAGCCTCCCACTTGCCTCCCATATGAGGAGCGGCAGGGGGGTGAAAACTCCACTGGCTGCTGTCCTGTGAGAGGACCGTTCTGATGTAATGATGTTCTTCTGTGCCTTGCGTAAACATGCTCTGTAGAGTTTTGTCGGCACCTACAAAATTCGTACCGCAGTCCGAGTATATTGTGTGAGCAATCCCTCTTCGCGCTGTGAACCGTCGGTAGGCTGCGATGAATCCTTCAGATGAGTAGTCACTGACAGCCTCCAGGTGAACTCCTGATGTGCTGAAGCAGACGAACACACAGATCCAACCTTTGTTTGTTTTTGCGCCCCGACCCTTCCAAGTTTTGAGTGTGAGCGGTCCAGCGTAATCCAACCCTGTATGCAGGAATGGTCGTGAGGGTTTTACTCGAGAAACAGGTAGTTGCCCCATCAGCTGCTGAGCGCGGACCCCTCTTTGCCGAGCACACACCACACACCGAAGTATATGAGATTTCACCGGCGCTCTCCCTCCGAGAATCCAGTAGGCTTGCCGAATATAAGCCAACGTGAGCTGAGTGCCACCGTGAAGCGTTCGCGAGTGAGCATGTTCGAAAATCATACTTGACAACCGTGAGTATCGAGGCAGAATTGCAGGATGCTTTCCTTCCTCACTCAGCGTCGAGTGTGTGAGACGTCCACCTACTCTAATGATGCCCTGTCCGTCGACGAACGCAATCAATCGAGAAAACGGATGACCGGCTGGTCCTACCGAACCTGAGCCGAACACCTTGAGCTCTGCCGAAAAGTACGCAGCTTGAGTAGCCCGGATCCAAAACTGCTTTGCGGTGTTCATATCCCCTGTTGAGAGGTCCATTGGTGGAGAGGTGAGCTGACGACGAAGTTTGAGTAGAACGTTGCGGCAGATAGCCGTAAGTCGAAACAACCTTGTGAGAGACGATACCTTGTGGATAAGATCCCAATGGTACTCTACCTTGGGAGCTGCCACTAATAATGAAATCCCAGGACGCACTTCAGTTGCCCTGAGTCCGTCCGCCATAGCAGGCTGAGCTGGCCATGAGTCTTCCGGCTGAGTGATCCAGGGTGGTCCCGTCCACCACAATGAGTGCTCGGTGAGCCTCTCGAGGCACAATCCGCCGGATTACTAGTGCCAGGAACATGCCACCACTTAGCCTGCGATGTGAGCTCCTGAATTTGTGTGACTCTGTTCCTGACATAGTCCTTCCATCGCGAAGGGTGAGACTTGATCCACATGAGTGCAACCTGTGAGTCCGTCCACAAATGAGTTTCATCCACGTTCAATCTGAGGGTGGCTCGAACGTACTTGAGTTGAGTTGAGAGTAGCAGCGCTGCTGTGAGTTCCAACCGTGGAATTGTGAGTCTTTTGAGAGGTGCAACCTTTGTTTTGGAGCACACCAAAATTGCCCGGGCACCGATGGACGGTGAGTTTACGATTATGTAAATAACCGCCGACATAGCCAGTTGAGACGCGTCAGAGAAACTATGAATGACGATGGTTGAGTTGCTCCATGTGTTAATCCATCGTGGCACTGAAATCCTAGCTAGGTTTGTGAGATCTTCTCTGAGCGTAAGCCACCTTGTTGAGATCTGAGACGGTAAAGGATCGTCCCAGCCGAGTTTGTGTAGCCACAGCTCTTGCAAACGCATCTTCGCTCGAACAGTGACCGGTGAGATAAATCCCAGTGGATCAAAGATCTGAGCCACCTCAGATAGAATGAGTCGCTTTGTGAGCCGTCCAGAGATTTTTGAGAATTTTGATTGGAACTTGAACCGATCTTCCTGAGGATTCCAATGTATTCCAAGAACTGTGGTGTCGCAATCGTCCATGAGTACGTTCTGGTTTGAGATGCTCGCCGATGAGATTGCCTTGAGCAGATCCGGCTAATTTGAGTGCCACTTGGCTAGCGGGAATCCGCCCGCGTAACACAAATGGATCAGCTGTTGCGCAGTCTCGATAAGCTGTTCCACTGAATCCGCACCTCCAAAAATGTCGTCTACGTATCTGCCAAGCATGAGCGAAGGCAGAGCCAAAGGAAAGCGATGTCCCTCGTCCTGCGCAAGTTGTAAAAGCGTTCGGACAGCAAGAAAGGATGCTGCCTTCGTCCCATAAGTGACAGTGGTTAGATGATATGGTACTGGGTTGTGCTGGTCGTCAACCCACAGAATCTTCTGGAGTTCCCAATCATGCCGATGGACTTTAATTTGCCGGAACATTTTTGTGATGTCCGTAGCAAAAATGTGTTTATGCATTCGGATCCAGATGAGCACGTCCGGTATGTTGAGCTGCAGCTTCGCACCCGTGCGCATGAGATCATTCACGGAATAACCGGTTGAGGTTTTACTTGAACCATTGAATACGACCCTTAACTTGGTGGTTGCGCTGTCCGGTCTGAGCACCCCATGATGCGGCAGATAATAACCAACATGCTTAGTCGTTGAGGTTTTAGCCATATGACCCAGATTCTCGTATTCAGCTAGCAACTTCTTATAAAGGTTTGCATATTCCTGGTCTCTCGCAAACTTCCGAAGCACTTGCTGCAAACACCGGTGAGCTGTACTCCATGAGTCCCCAAATTGTGCAATGGATGACTTGAGCGGAACACGAACGATGTATCGACCGGTTGAGTCTCTCGAATGAGTGCGCCGAAAGTGAGCCTCGCATTCCTCCTCTTCCGCCGTGAGTTCATTAGTCACGAGTTCTGAGGGCTCCTCTTGAACCCAAAATTTGGTGAGTAAATTCTGCAAGGCAACCTCCTCGTGATGAACCGAAGCAGTGTAAGTGGCGTGCATCGGGGATGTCGTTGCCTGAACCGGACCCAAAATGAGCCAGCCAAACATCGAAAGCTGAGCTATTGACATGATGGTTGCGCCTTTGATTATCCGAGGCCGGATGATTTGGCCATCATAATCAGCTCCAATGATAATGTCTATCGTTCGAGGAGTGAGGAATTCCGGATCTGCCAGGTTGAGATTCTTCAGATGAGGCCAGTCTTGGTAGGATGCCTCAAAAGATGGCAGAATTGATGAAACTGTCTTTAAAATGTGAGCCTGAACCGTGACTAGTTCCGCCGAATGAGATGACCGCAAATCAAACTGAGCTGTTCCGCGTGTATGAGTCGTCAGCGGTCCGCCAATACCAACAATAGGCATTGAGGAACGTCGACGGGGTAATCTGAGCTGTCCAATGAGCTGTTCAGTGACGAATGTGAGTTCAGAGCCTGGATCTACCAGAATCCGAACAGTATGAGCTGCAACCGATGAGATAAGCTGAGCAACTGCCGTGGCGAGCAATGTTGAGTTGACCAAATTGAGCTGAACCGCAGTGTGGACGATTGCATCAACAACCTATTGCGTGTCGACCGTTGTGCTGTCCTTAGGTGCGTCACGTTGCTGCACAGCACGGGAGCCATGGAGCATAGTATGGTGCCGTTCTTTGCACTCCTTGCATCCTTGGGTGGTCCGGCAGTCCCGTGCGCTGTGACGACCAAGGCAGTTAAAGCATAGACGCTTTTCCATCGCGAACTGCCGTCTTGCCTTCGGATGAAGAGCTCTAAACTGCGAGCATGTTACCACGAAATGGTCTCCTTTGCAACAGTCACAGGCATAGCGCGTATCCTCCCTTTTTGCGCTGGTTGATGAGTGAGCTGACCCTGATTGTTGAGCTGATCCTTGTTTTGAGCTGACCGCCGAATGAGCCGTCCGTTTTGGTGGTGCACTGGGTTGACCACCGCTGGTGTATTCCACTCTTTCCAAAGCTCGAGCGCGAGCAGTCAAAAACTCTATAAGCTGTTTGTACGTAGGATACGTCTGCAGCGTACCTAGCGAGGTTTCCCAGGCCTCCTTCGTTGAGCGGTCCAAATTCCGTGTGATGTAATGCACCAGTATGCAGTCACCAAGATTTTCTCCCACCCCAAGAGATTCCAGAGCCGTATATGCCTCAGTCACGGTTGTTATTAGCTGTTTAGCGCCTTGGCGTTCTTGGTTGGCATTGGCGCGATCTTGAACATTGCGTCAAGATGAGACTGGATGTTGAGCCTCTTGTTTTCTTCCCATCAACCTTGTTGATCACGTCCACCGGAACTGCGAGCTGATCTTGTCCCACGAGAGATGCAGAATCGTCTCCGTTGGGGTCTGACATGTTGAGCTGTCCGTATGCCAATCCAAAAAAACCAAAATAATTGAAAAACCGTTCCTCGTGACGAGCAGAACAAAGTCCGACAAATGTTCACAAAATTCGCGCACGAAATTATTGCGAGTCTGAGTAGACCGGGAACAACACTCGCGAGACAGTGGAAAAAAACCAAATTAATTGAAAAACCCTGATCAAAATGAGCTGAACAAAGTCCAAAAATGTTCAAGAATCCGCGCACGAAAAAAATGAGCAGAACAAAGTCCGAAAATAGTTCACAAAATTCGCGCACGAAAATATTGCGAGTCTGAGCTGCCCAAAAAATGCACTCGCGACACAGTGAAAAAACCAAAAAAATAATTGAAATAACGTTCCTTCGAAATGAGCAGAACAATGTCCGAAAAAAGTTCACAAAATTCGCGCACGAAAATATTGCGAGTCTGAGCTGCCCAAAGAATGCACTCGCGACACCGTGAAAGAAAACCAAAAATAATTGAAAAAACGTTCCCTCAAAATGAGCAGAACAATGTCCGAAAAAAGTTCACAAAATTCGCGCACGAAAATATTGCGAGTCTGAGCTGCCCAAAATACACTCGCGACACAGTGAAAAAACCAAAAAAATAATTGAAAAAACGTTCCTTCGAAATGAGCAGAACAATGTCCGAAAAAAGTTCACAAAATTCGCGCACGAAAATATTGCGAGTCTGAGCTGCCCAAAAAATGCACTCGCGACACAGTGAAAGAAAACCAAAAATAATTGAAAAAACTTTCCCTCAAAATGAGCAGAACAATGTCCGAAAAAAGTTCACAAAATTCGCGCACGAAAATATTGCGAGTCTGAGCTGTCCAAAAAATGCACTCGCGACATAGTGAAAGAAAACCAAAAATAATTGAAAAAACTTTCCTCCGAAACGAGAAGAATAAAGTCCGAAACACAGTCCAGTTGCGAGTGAGCAAGTGCAGCGAAGCCACCGAGAGTGAGAGAGACCGAACGATGCCGAACGAGAGCGGTGTTCTCGTCGGTGAGTGAACCACCAGTATTACCCGTGCGGCGAAGCACGGTTGCCGCCGCGCGCCAGGCGTGACACCAGCCACTATCTGTGATTTCTGTCCATGAAATTCTTCCCGTTTGAGCACAAACCCACCGAGTTTTATGAAGTTTTATGCAAATTCCGCCTGCCGTGATCCAGCTATCCGGCTCGAAGGACCAAAATGTAAAATAATGCCGTGGATGGTTGATAGTGGATCAGGTGTTGTAAATATGATTAATAAATGGCGTAGGCAGGAATTACATAACTCGAAATAAACACTTTAATTTTTACCCAAAAACTTCATAAAACACAACAATTAATTGAGTAAGCCGTTACACATAAATATCCTGAGCAGTCCGTAAAACACTTGTACAGTCCGAGTGACAAAATTAGCCAATAATGCCAATTATGCCGAAGCACACGTGCCACCACGTGTTGCTTAGTAAACCGCCCGTGAGTATGTCGCTGTTGTTTACATAATGTTGCGAGCCAATACCACTCGTTTTTAGTATGAGTTGAACAGACTCTGGTTGGTCCGTTTACTTTTGCTGCCTGGCGAATAGAAATTCGTGCCTGAGTGGCGGGAAATATATATATAGGTTTAAACACTTAATTCTTTAATAAAATGGAACACGATGTTTTATATTTTAAACACTTGTACTTTTAATCAACACCTTTTCAATATTGTACAATTCACTTTAACATTAAGTCCGATGTCTTTAAAAACTTAGAAATTTAACATACACAGTTTTGAATTAATATTTACGAACAACACTTTAAGAAAAAAAAACTAAACTCATCGTACTTCTATCCGCGACGGAGTAGGTACCGATTCCGGAACGATGTATAAAACGCGAAGGTTGTCATGAGACTGCTTGCTTGACGCCGTGACTCTTTGGAGTTTCATTTTCTCCCTTCAAGATGAAATGTTTTTGCGATTGGTCAAAAGTCAAGAAGTAGGGGTTGGTAGCGGGGGTAGAAAGTATGCGGCGGCCCAAGCGACTGAGGGTTGCATGGGTCCAGCGTGGGAAGACCGAAGGGCCTGAGATAGCCGGCGTCGTGTGTGACACAAAACAGAAGGGCTTTCGCGACTCGCTACGGGCCTCCGGTGGTTGTAAAACATTTGGCGACCAGCTTCAATCAGCGTGTGGTCGTTCAAGTACCGAGTTCTGCAACTACAAGACTTCTTTAAGAAAAACGCGAAGGGATTTATTGCTGTTCTGGCTAATGTACAATTTCAGTGAAAGTCGTGTTTGAGAAAAACACGATTCTTAATCCTGCTTTTAGTTCTTGAGTCACGTCGTTTTGCAAACACTCACATTTTCCATTTTACAATGACTACACGTGTGCAGCAGAAACACTCTAAATTCATATGCTAGTACTGTTAACATAAAAATTCTTTACTTATACGCCTTCTGAAGAGAGACTGTTCTTTTCCCTGGCACTCTTCAGATTATTATTGTTCTTGGCATTCGCCCGAGCCCTCGGGGAAACCAGGGTAAAAACCCGAGAGAGAACAACGCAAAATTAATCATGTATAAACATATACGAAATTATGTACAAATAACTCAATAATTACAATGGTCTTATTATTACTTATTAATTAATTAATCTACAATTACTCTTAAGGCCTGTGTCATTGAGTAATGGGTTGCTCATGGTGATTTGAATATAGTTCTTATATTGCGTCGTAGGGGGCAGACGCGTGCCGAGCATGCGCTCGTAACAATAAACCCGCGTTCACTTAACCCGTACGTAATGTCTTTGCGCTGACCGTTTGAGCTACCCGGAGCTGACCATTGTACACTTCCGATAAAGATGAGGTGACCGCAAAGTAAAACTATTGCCGATGTGCGTACGACCAGTTGAGTCCGTCCGTGCGACCAGTTGAGACCGTTAACGAGAACCGAGAAGAAACCGGAAATCGAGTCATACACTCGAGAACGTTCGAGCGCATGCGCGGACTCTGAAATGCGGTTATCGGTGGTGTGCCCAGGCGGTGCTGCTGCCGAGCGGTTGATCGACCAACTCAGACAGCAGTCCCGCTAACAAATTCCTATAGATGATGTTATTTTCGTAGTTTCCTGAACCGACAACCAACATCTGTTGGAAGCACTGCAAAAAACGAAATGCGCTGGAAAGAAGGCAAAATGTTTCTTGGCGTATTCCAAGAGACAATCGCGAAACAACTTTGGATCATCGATCTTGATACCGTACAACAATATTTGACCAAACACAGTTTTCGGATTTAAAATAGATTTTACAATTTTCGTCGATGTCACGGAGTAACGGCGAGAAACATAAATGCACTTTGACTTGTATTTACCAACGGAACCAAACAGAGACGACATATGGTATTGACCGAAAAAAAATATCCAAGGTTTCTGAAAAGAATCAACGTTATCGGTAGAAACAATAGCCTGATAATATTTGTGAAAACCGCTGTATTGTAGAGAAAACAAGCCATACAAACGTACAACGTGTTTCACCAAATTCAATGCAACTGTAGCCTCGTCGTCAATTTCGCTCGACATTGTCACGTCGTGATATTTGGACTCGAGAACCAAAGAAATTGCATTACGCACGGACGTAAATTCAGTTTGAACATGTGCCGTGAATTGAAAGTTTGATAACCAACGACCAGTCTCTGAATCAAGATCAACGTCACCAGCAGCAATCCCAGAACCACCGCCACCAACAGCATCGATCGAAACGACTGAATTTCTCAAACCGACGATACCACATTCAACAACGCAACGTGTGGCTGTGCCATTGAAGAATAGAAGCTTCAAACGCGAATAATCAATATCGGCATTGTAACCACGAGAAAAATAAGCCAAACGAACTTGAGCGTCGTAAAGACGCTGCAGATATGACCTATCGGGCACAAGAAGGTTCTCCCAACGCAAAGACCAATCCAAACAATCATTGATAACAGCTATATTTGCAACGGTATCGTTCAATGGCACCTCCGAATTGTTGTCACAATGAACGACGTTGTGCGCATCGTTTGAAACATTTTCCCGTTGAAAAATAATACCACCGATGGATGAACGATAATATTGGTCGCTCGTCAATGTAACGACATCCTCGACTCGTAATGGAGATGAAAACAACATGAATCAATTCTACCAATCGTTGTACATGTCGCCTTAATGACGATATTTGTTAAGAACGTCACTGGCGAATGTTGGTAAATTCTTGTCCTTGTTCTTCTTCTCGTCGTCGTCGTCGTCGTCGTCGTCGTCGTCGTCGTCGTCGTCGTCGTCGTCGTCGTCGTCGTCGTCGTCGTCGTCGTCGTCGTCGTCGTCGTCGTCGTCGTCGTCGTCGTCGTCGTCGTCGTCGTCGTCGTCGTCGTCGTCGTCGTCGTCGTCGTCGTCGTCGTCGTCGTCGTCGTCGTCGTCGTCGTCGTCGTCGTCGTCGTCGTCGTCGTCGTCGTCGTCGTCGTCGTCGTCGTCGTCGTCGTCGTCGTCGTCGTCGTCGTCGTCGTCGTCGTCGTCGTCGTCGTCGTCGTCGTCGTCGTCGTCGTCGTCGTCGTCGTCGTCGTCGTCGTCGTCGTCGTCGTCGTCGTCGTCGTCGTCGTCGTCGTCGTCGTCGTCGTCGTCGTCGTCGTCGTCGTCGTCGTCGTCGTCGTCGTCGTCGTCGTCGTCGTCGTCGTCGTCGTCGTCGTCGTCGTCGTCGTCGTCGTCGTCGTCGTCGTCGTCGTCGTCGTCGTCGTCGTCGTCGTCGTCGTCGTCGTCGTCGTCGTCGTCGTCGTCGTCGTCGTCGTCGTCGTCGTCGTCGTCGTCGTCGTCGTCGTCGTCGTCGTCGTCGTCGTCGTCGTCGTCGTCGTCGTCGTCGTCGTCGTCGTCGTCGTCGTCGTCGTCGTCGTCGTCGTCGTCGTCGTCGTCGTCGTCGTCGTCGTCGTCGTCGTCGTCGTCGTCGTCGTCGTCGTCGTCGTCGTCGTCGTCGTCGTCGTCGTCGTCGTCGTCGTCGTCGTCGTCGTCGTCGTCGTCGTCGTCGTCGTCGTCGTCGTCGTCGTCGTCGTCGTCGTCGTCGTCGTCGTCGTCGTCGTCGTCGTCGTCGTCGTCGTCGTCGTCGTCGTCGTCGTCGTCGTCGTCGTCGTCGTCGTCGTCGTCGTCGTCGTCGTCGTCGTCGTCGTCGTCGTCGTCGTCGTCGTCGTCGTCGTCGTCGTCGTCGTCGTCGTCGTCGTCGTCGTCGTCGTCGTCGTCGTCGTCGTCGTCGTCGTCGTCGTCGTCGTCGTCGTCGTCGTCGTCGTCGTCGTCGTCGTCGTCGTCGTCGTCGTCGTCGTCGTCGTCGTCGTCGTCGTCGTCGTCGTCGTCGTCGTCGTCGTCGTCGTCGTCGTCGTCGTCGTCGTCGTCGTCGTCGTCGTCGTCGTCGTCGTCGTCGTCGTCGTCGTCGTCGTCGTCGTCGTCGTCGTCGTCGTCGTCGTCGTCGTCGTCGTCGTCGTCGTCGTCGTCGTCGTCGTCGTCGTCGTCGTCGTCGTCGTCGTCGTCGTCGTCGTCGTCGTCGTCGTCGTCGTCGTCGTCGTCGTCGTCGTCGTCGTCGTCGTCGTCGTCGTCGTCGTCGTCGTCGTCGTCGTCGTCGTCGTCGTCGTCGTCGTCGTCGTCGTCGTCGTCGTCGTCGTCGTCGTCGTCGTCGTCGTCGTCGTCGTCGTCGTCGTCGTCGTCGTCGTCGTCGTCGTCGTCGTCGTCGTCGTCGTCGTCGTCGTCGTCGTCGTCGTCGTCGTCGTCGTCGTCGTCGTCGTCGTCGTCGTCGTCGTCGTCGTCGTCGTCGTCGTCGTCGTCGTCGTCGTCGTCGTCGTCGTCGTCGTCGTCGTCGTCGTCGTCGTCGTCGTCGTCGTCGTCGTCGTCGTCGTCGTCGTCGTCGTCGTCGTCGTCGTCGTCGTCGTCGTCGTCGTCGTCGTCGTCGTCGTCGTCGTCGTCGTCGTCGTCGTCGTCGTCGTCGTCGTCGTCGTCGTCGTCGTCGTCGTCGTCGTCGTCGTCGTCGTCGTCGTCGTCGTCGTCGTCGTCGTCGTCGTCGTCGTCGTCGTCGTCGTCGTCGTCGTCGTCGTCGTCGTCGTCGTCGTCGTCGTCGTCGTCGTCGTCGTCGTCGTCGTCGTCGTCGTCGTCGTCGTCGTCGTCGTCGTCGTCGTCGTCGTCGTCGTCGTCGTCGTCGTCGTCGTCGTCGTCGTCGTCGTCGTCGTCGTCGTCGTCGTCGTCGTCGTCGTCGTCGTCGTCGTCGTCGTCGTCGTCGTCGTCGTCGTCGTCGTCGTCGTCGTCGTCGTCGTCGTCGTCGTCGTCGTCGTCGTCGTCGTCGTCGTCGTCGTCGTCGTCGTCGTCGTCGTCGTCGTCGTCGTCGTCGTCGTCGTCGTCGTCGTCGTCGTCGTCGTCGTCGTCGTCGTCGTCGTCGTCGTCGTCGTCGTCGTCGTCGTCGTCGTCGTCGTCGTCGTCGTCGTCGTCGTCGTCGTCGTCGTCGTCGTCGTCGTCGTCGTCGTCGTCGTCGTCGTCGTCGTCGTCGTCGTCGTCGTCGTCGTCGTCGTCGTCGTCGTCGTCGTCGTCGTCGTCGTCGTCGTCGTCGTCGTCGTCGTCGTCGTCGTCGTCGTCGTCGTCGTCGTCGTCGTCGTCGTCGTCGTCGTCGTCGTCGTCGTCGTCGTCGTCGTCGTCGTCGTCGTCGTCGTCGTCGTCGTCGTCGTCGTCGTCGTCGTCGTCGTCGTCGTCGTCGTCGTCGTCGTCGTCGTCGTCGTCGTCGTCGTCGTCGTCGTCGTCGTCGTCGTCGTCGTCGTCGTCGTCGTCGTCGTCGTCGTCGTCGTCGTCGTCGTCGTCGTCGTCGTCGTCGTCGTCGTCGTCGTCGTCGTCGTCGTCGTCGTCGTCGTCGTCGTCGTCGTCGTCGTCGTCGTCGTCGTCGTCGTCGTCGTCGTCGTCGTCGTCGTCGTCGTCGTCGTCGTCGTCGTCGTCGTCGTCGTCGTCGTCGTCGTCGTCGTCGTCGTCGTCGTCGTCGTCGTCGTCGTCGTCGTCGTCGTCGTCGTCGTCGTCGTCGTCGTCGTCGTCGTCGTCGTCGTCGTCGTCGTCGTCGTCGTCGTCGTCGTCGTCGTCGTCGTCGTCGTCGTCGTCGTCGTCGTCGTCGTCGTCGTCGTCGTCGTCGTCGTCGTCGTCGTCGTCGTCGTCGTCGTCGTCGTCGTCGTCGTCGTCGTCGTCGTCGTCGTCGTCGTCGTCGTCGTCGTCGTCGTCGTCGTCGTCGTCGTCGTCGTCGTCGTCGTCGTCGTCGTCGTCGTCGTCGTCGTCGTCGTCGTCGTCGTCGTCGTCGTCGTCGTCGTCGTCGTCGTCGTCGTCGTCGTCGTCGTCGTCGTCGTCGTCGTCGTCGTCGTCGTCGTCGTCGTCGTCGTCGTCGTCGTCGTCGTCGTCGTCGTCGTCGTCGTCGTCGTCGTCGTCGTCGTCGTCGTCGTCGTCGTCGTCGTCGTCGTCGTCGTCGTCGTCGTCGTCGTCGTCGTCGTCGTCGTCGTCGTCGTCGTCGTCGTCGTCGTCGTCGTCGTCGTCGTCGTCGTCGTCGTCGTCGTCGTCGTCGTCGTCGTCGTCGTCGTCGTCGTCGTCGTCGTCGTCGTCGTCGTCGTCGTCGTCGTCGTCGTCGTCGTCGTCGTCGTCGTCGTCGTCGTCGTCGTCGTCGTCGTCGTCGTCGTCGTCGTCGTCGTCGTCGTCGTCGTCGTCGTCGTCGTCGTCGTCGTCGTCGTCGTCGTCGTCGTCGTCGTCGTCGTCGTCGTCGTCGTCGTCGTCGTCGTCGTCGTCGTCGTCGTCGTCGTCGTCGTCGTCGTCGTCGTCGTCGTCGTCGTCGTCGTCGTCGTCGTCGTCGTCGTCGTCGTCGTCGTCGTCGTCGTCGTCGTCGTCGTCGTCGTCGTCGTCGTCGTCGTCGTCGTCGTCGTCGTCGTCGTCGTCGTCGTCGTCGTCGTCGTCGTCGTCGTCGTCGTCGTCGTCGTCGTCGTCGTCGTCGTCGTCGTCGTCGTCGTCGTCGTCGTCGTCGTCGTCGTCGTCGTCGTCGTCGTCGTCGTCGTCGTCGTCGTCGTCGTCGTCGTCGTCGTCGTCGTCGTCGTCGTCGTCGTCGTCGTCGTCGTCGTCGTCGTCGTCGTCGTCGTCGTCGTCGTCGTCGTCGTCGTCGTCGTCGTCGTCGTCGTCGTCGTCGTCGTCGTCGTCGTCGTCGTCGTCGTCGTCGTCGTCGTCGTCGTCGTCGTCGTCGTCGTCGTCGTCGTCGTCGTCGTCGTCGTCGTCGTCGTCGTCGTCGTCGTCGTCGTCGTCGTCGTCGTCGTCGTCGTCGTCGTCGTCGTCGTCGTCGTCGTCGTCGTCGTCGTCGTCGTCGTCGTCGTCGTCGTCGTCGTCGTCGTCGTCGTCGTCGTCGTCGTCGTCGTCGTCGTCGTCGTCGTCGTCGTCGTCGTCGTCGTCGTCGTCGTCGTCGTCGTCGTCGTCGTCGTCGTCGTCGTCGTCGTCGTCGTCGTCGTCGTCGTCGTCGTCGTCGTCGTCGTCGTCGTCGTCGTCGTCGTCGTCGTCGTCGTCGTCGTCGTCGTCGTCGTCGTCGTCGTCGTCGTCGTCGTCGTCGTCGTCGTCGTCGTCGTCGTCGTCGTCGTCGTCGTCGTCGTCGTCGTCGTCGTCGTCGTCGTCGTCGTCGTCGTCGTCGTCGTCGTCGTCGTCGTCGTCGTCGTCGTCGTCGTCGTCGTCGTCGTCGTCGTCGTCGTCGTCGTCGTCGTCGTCGTCGTCGTCGTCGTCGTCGTCGTCGTCGTCGTCGTCGTCGTCGTCGTCGTCGTCGTCGTCGTCGTCGTCGTCGTCGTCGTCGTCGTCGTCGTCGTCGTCGTCGTCGTCGTCGTCGTCGTCGTCGTCGTCGTCGTCGTCGTCGTCGTCGTCGTCGTCGTCGTCGTCGTCGTCGTCGTCGTCGTCGTCGTCGTCGTCGTCGTCGTCGTCGTCGTCGTCGTCGTCGTCGTCGTCGTCGTCGTCGTCGTCGTCGTCGTCGTCGTCGTCGTCGTCGTCGTCGTCGTCGTCGTCGTCGTCGTCGTCGTCGTCGTCGTCGTCGTCGTCGTCGTCGTCGTCGTCGTCGTCGTCGTCGTCGTCGTCGTCGTCGTCGTCGTCGTCGTCGTCGTCGTCGTCGTCGTCGTCGTCGTCGTCGTCGTCGTCGTCGTCGTCGTCGTCGTCGTCGTCGTCGTCGTCGTCGTCGTCGTCGTCGTCGTCGTCGTCGTCGTCGTCGTCGTCGTCGTCGTCGTCGTCGTCGTCGTCGTCGTCGTCGTCGTCGTCGTCGTCGTCGTCGTCGTCGTCGTCGTCGTCGTCGTCGTCGTCGTCGTCGTCGTCGTCGTCGTCGTCGTCGTCGTCGTCGTCGTCGTCGTCGTCGTCGTCGTCGTCGTCGTCGTCGTCGTCGTCGTCGTCGTCGTCGTCGTCGTCGTCGTCGTCGTCGTCGTCGTCGTCGTCGTCGTCGTCGTCGTCGTCGTCGTCGTCGTCGTCGTCGTCGTCGTCGTCGTCGTCGTCGTCGTCGTCGTCGTCGTCGTCGTCGTCGTCGTCGTCGTCGTCGTCGTCGTCGTCGTCGTCGTCGTCGTCGTCGTCGTCGTCGTCGTCGTCGTCGTCGTCGTCGTCGTCGTCGTCGTCGTCGTCGTCGTCGTCGTCGTCGTCGTCGTCGTCGTCGTCGTCGTCGTCGTCGTCGTCGTCGTCGTCGTCGTCGTCGTCGTCGTCGTCGTCGTCGTCGTCGTCGTCGTCGTCGTCGTCGTCGTCGTCGTCGTCGTCGTCGTCGTCGTCGTCGTCGTCGTCGTCGTCGTCGTCGTCGTCGTCGTCGTCGTCGTCGTCGTCGTCGTCGTCGTCGTCGTCGTCGTCGTCGTCGTCGTCGTCGTCGTCGTCGTCGTCGTCGTCGTCGTCGTCGTCGTCGTCGTCGTCGTCGTCGTCGTCGTCGTCGTCGTCGTCGTCGTCGTCGTCGTCGTCGTCGTCGTCGTCGTCGTCGTCGTCGTCGTCGTCGTCGTCGTCGTCGTCGTCGTCGTCGTCGTCGTCGTCGTCGTCGTCGTCGTCGTCGTCGTCGTCGTCGTCGTCGTCGTCGTCGTCGTCGTCGTCGTCGTCGTCGTCGTCGTCGTCGTCGTCGTCGTCGTCGTCGTCGTCGTCGTCGTCGTCGTCGTCGTCGTCGTCGTCGTCGTCGTCGTCGTCGTCGTCGTCGTCGTCGTCGTCGTCGTCGTCGTCGTCGTCGTCGTCGTCGTCGTCGTCGTCGTCGTCGTCGTCGTCGTCGTCGTCGTCGTCGTCGTCGTCGTCGTCGTCGTCGTCGTCGTCGTCGTCGTCGTCGTCGTCGTCGTCGTCGTCGTCGTCGTCGTCGTCGTCGTCGTCGTCGTCGTCGTCGTCGTCGTCGTCGTCGTCGTCGTCGTCGTCGTCGTCGTCGTCGTCGTCGTCGTCGTCGTCGTCGTCGTCGTCGTCGTCGTCGTCGTCGTCGTCGTCGTCGTCGTCGTCGTCGTCGTCGTCGTCGTCGTCGTCGTCGTCGTCGTCGTCGTCGTCGTCGTCGTCGTCGTCGTCGTCGTCGTCGTCGTCGTCGTCGTCGTCGTCGTCGTCGTCGTCGTCGTCGTCGTCGTCGTCGTCGTCGTCGTCGTCGTCGTCGTCGTCGTCGTCGTCGTCGTCGTCGTCGTCGTCGTCGTCGTCGTCGTCGTCGTCGTCGTCGTCGTCGTCGTCGTCGTCGTCGTCGTCGTCGTCGTCGTCGTCGTCGTCGTCGTCGTCGTCGTCGTCGTCGTCGTCGTCGTCGTCGTCGTCGTCGTCGTCGTCGTCGTCGTCGTCGTCGTCGTCGTCGTCGTCGTCGTCGTCGTCGTCGTCGTCGTCGTCGTCGTCGTCGTCGTCGTCGTCGTCGTCGTCGTCGTCGTCGTCGTCGTCGTCGTCGTCGTCGTCGTCGTCGTCGTCGTCGTCGTCGTCGTCGTCGTCGTCGTCGTCGTCGTCGTCGTCGTCGTCGTCGTCGTCGTCGTCGTCGTCGTCGTCGTCGTCGTCGTCGTCGTCGTCGTCGTCGTCGTCGTCGTCGTCGTCGTCGTCGTCGTCGTCGTCGTCGTCGTCGTCGTCGTCGTCGTCGTCGTCGTCGTCGTCGTCGTCGTCGTCGTCGTCGTCGTCGTCGTCGTCGTCGTCGTCGTCGTCGTCGTCGTCGTCGTCGTCGTCGTCGTCGTCGTCGTCGTCGTCGTCGTCGTCGTCGTCGTCGTCGTCGTCGTCGTCGTCGTCGTCGTCGTCGTCGTCGTCGTCGTCGTCGTCGTCGTCGTCGTCGTCGTCGTCGTCGTCGTCGTCGTCGTCGTCGTCGTCGTCGTCGTCGTCGTCGTCGTCGTCGTCGTCGTCGTCGTCGTCGTCGTCGTCGTCGTCGTCGTCGTCGTCGTCGTCGTCGTCGTCGTCGTCGTCGTCGTCGTCGTCGTCGTCGTCGTCGTCGTCGTCGTCGTCGTCGTCGTCGTCGTCGTCGTCGTCGTCGTCGTCGTCGTCGTCGTCGTCGTCGTCGTCGTCGTCGTCGTCGTCGTCGTCGTCGTCGTCGTCGTCGTCGTCGTCGTCGTCGTCGTCGTCGTCGTCGTCGTCGTCGTCGTCGTCGTCGTCGTCGTCGTCGTCGTCGTCGTCGTCGTCGTCGTCGTCGTCGTCGTCGTCGTCGTCGTCGTCGTCGTCGTCGTCGTCGTCGTCGTCGTCGTCGTCGTCGTCGTCGTCGTCGTCGTCGTCGTCGTCGTCGTCGTCGTCGTCGTCGTCGTCGTCGTCGTCGTCGTCGTCGTCGTCGTCGTCGTCGTCGTCGTCGTCGTCGTCGTCGTCGTCGTCGTCGTCGTCGTCGTCGTCGTCGTCGTCGTCGTCGTCGTCGTCGTCGTCGTCGTCGTCGTCGTCGTCGTCGTCGTCGTCGTCGTCGTCGTCGTCGTCGTCGTCGTCGTCGTCGTCGTCGTCGTCGTCGTCGTCGTCGTCGTCGTCGTCGTCGTCGTCGTCGTCGTCGTCGTCGTCGTCGTCGTCGTCGTCGTCGTCGTCGTCGTCGTCGTCGTCGTCGTCGTCGTCGTCGTCGTCGTCGTCGTCGTCGTCGTCGTCGTCGTCGTCGTCGTCGTCGTCGTCGTCGTCGTCGTCGTCGTCGTCGTCGTCGTCGTCGTCGTCGTCGTCGTCGTCGTCGTCGTCGTCGTCGTCGTCGTCGTCGTCGTCGTCGTCGTCGTCGTCGTCGTCGTCGTCGTCGTCGTCGTCGTCGTCGTCGTCGTCGTCGTCGTCGTCGTCGTCGTCGTCGTCGTCGTCGTCGTCGTCGTCGTCGTCGTCGTCGTCGTCGTCGTCGTCGTCGTCGTCGTCGTCGTCGTCGTCGTCGTCGTCGTCGTCGTCGTCGTCGTCGTCGTCGTCGTCGTCGTCGTCGTCGTCGTCGTCGTCGTCGTCGTCGTCGTCGTCGTCGTCGTCGTCGTCGTCGTCGTCGTCGTCGTCGTCGTCGTCGTCGTCGTCGTCGTCGTCGTCGTCGTCGTCGTCGTCGTCGTCGTCGTCGTCGTCGTCGTCGTCGTCGTCGTCGTCGTCGTCGTCGTCGTCGTCGTCGTCGTCGTCGTCGTCGTCGTCGTCGTCGTCGTCGTCGTCGTCGTCGTCGTCGTCGTCGTCGTCGTCGTCGTCGTCGTCGTCGTCGTCGTCGTCGTCGTCGTCGTCGTCGTCGTCGTCGTCGTCGTCGTCGTCGTCGTCGTCGTCGTCGTCGTCGTCGTCGTCGTCGTCGTCGTCGTCGTCGTCGTCGTCGTCGTCGTCGTCGTCGTCGTCGTCGTCGTCGTCGTCGTCGTCGTCGTCGTCGTCGTCGTCGTCGTCGTCGTCGTCGTCGTCGTCGTCGTCGTCGTCGTCGTCGTCGTCGTCGTCGTCGTCGTCGTCGTCGTCGTCGTCGTCGTCGTCGTCGTCGTCGTCGTCGTCGTCGTCGTCGTCGTCGTCGTCGTCGTCGTCGTCGTCGTCGTCGTCGTCGTCGTCGTCGTCGTCGTCGTCGTCGTCGTCGTCGTCGTCGTCGTCGTCGTCGTCGTCGTCGTCGTCGTCGTCGTCGTCGTCGTCGTCGTCGTCGTCGTCGTCGTCGTCGTCGTCGTCGTCGTCGTCGTCGTCGTCGTCGTCGTCGTCGTCGTCGTCGTCGTCGTCGTCGTCGTCGTCGTCGTCGTCGTCGTCGTCGTCGTCGTCGTCGTCGTCGTCGTCGTCGTCGTCGTCGTCGTCGTCGTCGTCGTCGTCGTCGTCGTCGTCGTCGTCGTCGTCGTCGTCGTCGTCGTCGTCGTCGTCGTCGTCGTCGTCGTCGTCGTCGTCGTCGTCGTCGTCGTCGTCGTCGTCGTCGTCGTCGTCGTCGTCGTCGTCGTCGTCGTCGTCGTCGTCGTCGTCGTCGTCGTCGTCGTCGTCGTCGTCGTCGTCGTCGTCGTCGTCGTCGTCGTCGTCGTCGTCGTCGTCGTCGTCGTCGTCGTCGTCGTCGTCGTCGTCGTCGTCGTCGTCGTCGTCGTCGTCGTCGTCGTCGTCGTCGTCGTCGTCGTCGTCGTCGTCGTCGTCGTCGTCGTCGTCGTCGTCGTCGTCGTCGTCGTCGTCGTCGTCGTCGTCGTCGTCGTCGTCGTCGTCGTCGTCGTCGTCGTCGTCGTCGTCGTCGTCGTCGTCGTCGTCGTCGTCGTCGTCGTCGTCGTCGTCGTCGTCGTCGTCGTCGTCGTCGTCGTCGTCGTCGTCGTCGTCGTCGTCGTCGTCGTCGTCGTCGTCGTCGTCGTCGTCGTCGTCGTCGTCGTCGTCGTCGTCGTCGTCGTCGTCGTCGTCGTCGTCGTCGTCGTCGTCGTCGTCGTCGTCGTCGTCGTCGTCGTCGTCGTCGTCGTCGTCGTCGTCGTCGTCGTCGTCGTCGTCGTCGTCGTCGTCGTCGTCGTCGTCGTCGTCGTCGTCGTCGTCGTCGTCGTCGTCGTCGTCGTCGTCGTCGTCGTCGTCGTCGTCGTCGTCGTCGTCGTCGTCGTCGTCGTCGTCGTCGTCGTCGTCGTCGTCGTCGTCGTCGTCGTCGTCGTCGTCGTCGTCGTCGTCGTCGTCGTCGTCGTCGTCGTCGTCGTCGTCGTCGTCGTCGTCGTCGTCGTCGTCGTCGTCGTCGTCGTCGTCGTCGTCGTCGTCGTCGTCGTCGTCGTCGTCGTCGTCGTCGTCGTCGTCGTCGTCGTCGTCGTCGTCGTCGTCGTCGTCGTCGTCGTCGTCGTCGTCGTCGTCGTCGTCGTCGTCGTCGTCGTCGTCGTCGTCGTCGTCGTCGTCGTCGTCGTCGTCGTCGTCGTCGTCGTCGTCGTCGTCGTCGTCGTCGTCGTCGTCGTCGTCGTCGTCGTCGTCGTCGTCGTCGTCGTCGTCGTCGTCGTCGTCGTCGTCGTCGTCGTCGTCGTCGTCGTCGTCGTCGTCGTCGTCGTCGTCGTCGTCGTCGTCGTCGTCGTCGTCGTCGTCGTCGTCGTCGTCGTCGTCGTCGTCGTCGTCGTCGTCGTCGTCGTCGTCGTCGTCGTCGTCGTCGTCGTCGTCGTCGTCGTCGTCGTCGTCGTCGTCGTCGTCGTCGTCGTCGTCGTCGTCGTCGTCGTCGTCGTCGTCGTCGTCGTCGTCGTCGTCGTCGTCGTCGTCGTCGTCGTCGTCGTCGTCGTCGTCGTCGTCGTCGTCGTCGTCGTCGTCGTCGTCGTCGTCGTCGTCGTCGTCGTCGTCGTCGTCGTCGTCGTCGTCGTCGTCGTCGTCGTCGTCGTCGTCGTCGTCGTCGTCGTCGTCGTCGTCGTCGTCGTCGTCGTCGTCGTCGTCGTCGTCGTCGTCGTCGTCGTCGTCGTCGTCGTCGTCGTCGTCGTCGTCGTCGTCGTCGTCGTCGTCGTCGTCGTCGTCGTCGTCGTCGTCGTCGTCGTCGTCGTCGTCGTCGTCGTCGTCGTCGTCGTCGTCGTCGTCGTCGTCGTCGTCGTCGTCGTCGTCGTCGTCGTCGTCGTCGTCGTCGTCGTCGTCGTCGTCGTCGTCGTCGTCGTCGTCGTCGTCGTCGTCGTCGTCGTCGTCGTCGTCGTCGTCGTCGTCGTCGTCGTCGTCGTCGTCGTCGTCGTCGTCGTCGTCGTCGTCGTCGTCGTCGTCGTCGTCGTCGTCGTCGTCGTCGTCGTCGTCGTCGTCGTCGTCGTCGTCGTCGTCGTCGTCGTCGTCGTCGTCGTCGTCGTCGTCGTCGTCGTCGTCGTCGTCGTCGTCGTCGTCGTCGTCGTCGTCGTCGTCGTCGTCGTCGTCGTCGTCGTCGTCGTCGTCGTCGTCGTCGTCGTCGTCGTCGTCGTCGTCGTCGTCGTCGTCGTCGTCGTCGTCGTCGTCGTCGTCGTCGTCGTCGTCGTCGTCGTCGTCGTCGTCGTCGTCGTCGTCGTCGTCGTCGTCGTCGTCGTCGTCGTCGTCGTCGTCGTCGTCGTCGTCGTCGTCGTCGTCGTCGTCGTCGTCGTCGTCGTCGTCGTCGTCGTCGTCGTCGTCGTCGTCGTCGTCGTCGTCGTCGTCGTCGTCGTCGTCGTCGTCGTCGTCGTCGTCGTCGTCGTCGTCGTCGTCGTCGTCGTCGTCGTCGTCGTCGTCGTCGTCGTCGTCGTCGTCGTCGTCGTCGTCGTCGTCGTCGTCGTCGTCGTCGTCGTCGTCGTCGTCGTCGTCGTCGTCGTCGTCGTCGTCGTCGTCGTCGTCGTCGTCGTCGTCGTCGTCGTCGTCGTCGTCGTCGTCGTCGTCGTCGTCGTCGTCGTCGTCGTCGTCGTCGTCGTCGTCGTCGTCGTCGTCGTCGTCGTCGTCGTCGTCGTCGTCGTCGTCGTCGTCGTCGTCGTCGTCGTCGTCGTCGTCGTCGTCGTCGTCGTCGTCGTCGTCGTCGTCGTCGTCGTCGTCGTCGTCGTCGTCGTCGTCGTCGTCGTCGTCGTCGTCGTCGTCGTCGTCGTCGTCGTCGTCGTCGTCGTCGTCGTCGTCGTCGTCGTCGTCGTCGTCGTCGTCGTCGTCGTCGTCGTCGTCGTCGTCGTCGTCGTCGTCGTCGTCGTCGTCGTCGTCGTCGTCGTCGTCGTCGTCGTCGTCGTCGTCGTCGTCGTCGTCGTCGTCGTCGTCGTCGTCGTCGTCGTCGTCGTCGTCGTCGTCGTCGTCGTCGTCGTCGTCGTCGTCGTCGTCGTCGTCGTCGTCGTCGTCGTCGTCGTCGTCGTCGTCGTCGTCGTCGTCGTCGTCGTCGTCGTCGTCGTCGTCGTCGTCGTCGTCGTCGTCGTCGTCGTCGTCGTCGTCGTCGTCGTCGTCGTCGTCGTCGTCGTCGTCGTCGTCGTCGTCGTCGTCGTCGTCGTCGTCGTCGTCGTCGTCGTCGTCGTCGTCGTCGTCGTCGTCGTCGTCGTCGTCGTCGTCGTCGTCGTCGTCGTCGTCGTCGTCGTCGTCGTCGTCGTCGTCGTCGTCGTCGTCGTCGTCGTCGTCGTCGTCGTCGTCGTCGTCGTCGTCGTCGTCGTCGTCGTCGTCGTCGTCGTCGTCGTCGTCGTCGTCGTCGTCGTCGTCGTCGTCGTCGTCGTCGTCGTCGTCGTCGTCGTCGTCGTCGTCGTCGTCGTCGTCGTCGTCGTCGTCGTCGTCGTCGTCGTCGTCGTCGTCGTCGTCGTCGTCGTCGTCGTCGTCGTCGTCGTCGTCGTCGTCGTCGTCGTCGTCGTCGTCGTCGTCGTCGTCGTCGTCGTCGTCGTCGTCGTCGTCGTCGTCGTCGTCGTCGTCGTCGTCGTCGTCGTCGTCGTCGTCGTCGTCGTCGTCGTCGTCGTCGTCGTCGTCGTCGTCGTCGTCGTCGTCGTCGTCGTCGTCGTCGTCGTCGTCGTCGTCGTCGTCGTCGTCGTCGTCGTCGTCGTCGTCGTCGTCGTCGTCGTCGTCGTCGTCGTCTCGTCGTCGTCGTCGTCGTCGTCGTCGTCGTCGTCGTCGTCGTCGTCGTCGTCGTCGTCGTCGTCGTCGTCGTCGTCGTCGTCGTCGTCGTCGTCGTCGTCGTCGTCGTCGTCGTCGTCGTCGTCGTCGTCGTCGTCGTCGTCGTCGTCGTCGTCGTCGTCGTCGTCGTCGTCGTCGTCGTCGTCGTCGTCGTCGTCGTCGTCGTCGTCGTCGTCGTCGTCGTCGTCGTCGTCGTCGTCGTCGTCGTCGTCGTCGTCGTCGTCGTCGTCGTCGTCGTCGTCGTCGTCGTCGTCGTCGTCGTCGTCGTCGTCGTCGTCGTCGTCGTCGTCGTCGTCGTCGTCGTCGTCGTCGTCGTCGTCGTCGTCGTCGTCGTCGTCGTCGTCGTCGTCGTCGTCGTCGTCGTCGTCGTCGTCGTCGTCGTCGTCGTCGTCGTCGTCGTCGTCGTCGTCGTCGTCGTCGTCGTCGTCGTCGTCGTCGTCGTCGTCGTCGTCGTCGTCGTCGTCGTCGTCGTCGTCGTCGTCGTCGTCGTCGTCGTCGTCGTCGTCGTCGTCGTCGTCGTCGTCGTCGTCGTCGTCGTCGTCGTCGTCGTCGTCGTCGTCGTCGTCGTCGTCGTCGTCGTCGTCGTCGTCGTCGTCGTCGTCGTCGTCGTCGTCGTCGTCGTCGTCGTCGTCGTCGTCGTCGTCGTCGTCGTCGTCGTCGTCGTCGTCGTCGTCGTCGTCGTCGTCGTCGTCGTCGTCGTCGTCGTCGTCGTCGTCGTCGTCGTCGTCGTCGTCGTCGTCGTCGTCGTCGTCGTCGTCGTCGTCGTCGTCGTCGTCGTCGTCGTCGTCGTCGTCGTCGTCGTCGTCGTCGTCGTCGTCGTCGTCGTCGTCGTCGTCGTCGTCGTCGTCGTCGTCGTCGTCGTCGTCGTCGTCGTCGTCGTCGTCGTCGTCGTCGTCGTCGTCGTCGTCGTCGTCGTCGTCGTCGTCGTCGTCGTCGTCGTCGTCGTCGTCGTCGTCGTCGTCGTCGTCGTCGTCGTCGTCGTCGTCGTCGTCGTCGTCGTCGTCGTCGTCGTCGTCGTCGTCGTCGTCGTCGTCGTCGTCGTCGTCGTCGTCGTCGTCGTCGTCGTCGTCGTCGTCGTCGTCGTCGTCGTCGTCGTCGTCGTCGTCGTCGTCGTCGTCGTCGTCGTCGTCGTCGTCGTCGTCGTCGTCGTCGTCGTCGTCGTCGTCGTCGTCGTCGTCGTCGTCGTCGTCGTCGTCGTCGTCGTCGTCGTCGTCGTCGTCGTCGTCGTCGTCGTCGTCGTCGTCGTCGTCGTCGTCGTCGTCGTCGTCGTCGTCGTCGTCGTCGTCGTCGTCGTCGTCGTCGTCGTCGTCGTCGTCGTCGTCGTCGTCGTCGTCGTCGTCGTCGTCGTCGTCGTCGTCGTCGTCGTCGTCGTCGTCGTCGTCGTCGTCGTCGTCGTCGTCGTCGTCGTCGTCGTCGTCGTCGTCGTCGTCGTCGTCGTCGTCGTCGTCGTCGTCGTCGTCGTCGTCGTCGTCGTCGTCGTCGTCGTCGTCGTCGTCGTCGTCGTCGTCGTCGTCGTCGTCGTCGTCGTCGTCGTCGTCGTCGTCGTCGTCGTCGTCGTCGTCGTCGTCGTCGTCGTCGTCGTCGTCGTCGTCGTCGTCGTCGTCGTCGTCGTCGTCGTCGTCGTCGTCGTCGTCGTCGTCGTCGTCGTCGTCGTCGTCGTCGTCGTCGTCGTCGTCGTCGTCGTCGTCGTCGTCGTCGTCGTCGTCGTCGTCGTCGTCGTCGTCGTCGTCGTCGTCGTCGTCGTCGTCGTCGTCGTCGTCGTCGTCGTCGTCGTCGTCGTCGTCGTCGTCGTCGTCGTCGTCGTCGTCGTCGTCGTCGTCGTCGTCGTCGTCGTCGTCGTCGTCGTCGTCGTCGTCGTCGTCGTCGTCGTCGTCGTCGTCGTCGTCGTCGTCGTCGTCGTCGTCGTCGTCGTCGTCGTCGTCGTCGTCGTCGTCGTCGTCGTCGTCGTCGTCGTCGTCGTCGTCGTCGTCGTCGTCGTCGTCGTCGTCGTCGTCGTCGTCGTCGTCGTCGTCGTCGTCGTCGTCGTCGTCGTCGTCGTCGTCGTCGTCGTCGTCGTCGTCGTCGTCGTCGTCGTCGTCGTCGTCGTCGTCGTCGTCGTCGTCGTCGTCGTCGTCGTCGTCGTCGTCGTCGTCGTCGTCGTCGTCGTCGTCGTCGTCGTCGTCGTCGTCGTCGTCGTCGTCGTCGTCGTCGTCGTCGTCGTCGTCGTCGTCGTCGTCGTCGTCGTCGTCGTCGTCGTCGTCGTCGTCGTCGTCGTCGTCGTCGTCGTCGTCGTCGTCGTCGTCGTCGTCGTCGTCGTCGTCGTCGTCGTCGTCGTCGTCGTCGTCGTCGTCGTCGTCGTCGTCGTCGTCGTCGTCGTCGTCGTCGTCGTCGTCGTCGTCGTCGTCGTCGTCGTCGTCGTCGTCGTCGTCGTCGTCGTCGTCGTCGTCGTCGTCGTCGTCGTCGTCGTCGTCGTCGTCGTCGTCGTCGTCGTCGTCGTCGTCGTCGTCGTCGTCGTCGTCGTCGTCGTCGTCGTCGTCGTCGTCGTCGTCGTCGTCGTCGTCGTCGTCGTCGTCGTCGTCGTCGTCGTCGTCGTCGTCGTCGTCGTCGTCGTCGTCGTCGTCGTCGTCGTCGTCGTCGTCGTCGTCGTCGTCGTCGTCGTCGTCGTCGTCGTCGTCGTCGTCGTCGTCGTCGTCGTCGTCGTCGTCGTCGTCGTCGTCGTCGTCGTCGTCGTCGTCGTCGTCGTCGTCGTCGTCGTCGTCGTCGTCGTCGTCGTCGTCGTCGTCGTCGTCGTCGTCGTCGTCGTCGTCGTCGTCGTCGTCGTCGTCGTCGTCGTCGTCGTCGTCGTCGTCGTCGTCGTCGTCGTCGTCGTCGTCGTCGTCGTCGTCGTCGTCGTCGTCGTCGTCGTCGTCGTCGTCGTCGTCGTCGTCGTCGTCGTCGTCGTCGTCGTCGTCGTCGTCGTCGTCGTCGTCGTCGTCGTCGTCGTCGTCGTCGTCGTCGTCGTCGTCGTCGTCGTCGTCGTCGTCGTCGTCGTCGTCGTCGTCGTCGTCGTCGTCGTCGTCGTCGTCGTCGTCGTCGTCGTCGTCGTCGTCGTCGTCGGTGTCTGGCACGCCAAGTTTTTTTTGTAGCGAGTTTAACTTGGCTAATATATTGGATTTGGTTTAATATTTTTGCAAGGCATTTTGATAGTATGCAATTTTTTTGAAAGCAATTTTTTTAACTTGGCGTACCATTTTTGTTTTGGGAAAACATTTTTGGTGTTTCTTGTATTTTTGTAGTTCATGTAAAATTAGCTGATGTAGCCGTAAGGAAGGGAGCTGTATAAACCGTTGGGTCTTCGCTTAACACTCGAGGGCATGCACGACTTCGTTTCAGAACGTGTGACAACCTGATGAAACGCTGTCCGTCGAATTGCGTTATAACGCAGTATAATAGGATCCTCTTTTTTACCTGTTATAAAGGAGCGTACTGATTTGTAATTTATGAGGGCACTGTTTGCAAAATTGAGTGTTATACCTTTTACCTTACAAACTTCGTTTTCCACGCCGTCCGGGGTACTATAAAAGCATAAAATTTTGGACCGCCCGAAACGAACGATTTTATGTAACTACCCTCACCGTAAGAACTGAGCTCATTTGTTAAATCACCGAGAAGCTGTCCTGTAGGTGGCTCGTATTCTTTCGGGTCTTTCCGCGTAACGTAAATGACCGAATCAGTATCGCAATACAAAGCACGGCGGTCTAGCTGCTCGAGGTAGCTATAAAGCTTTAACCGCGCCTGAGCTGTGGTGTACGCTGCTATCACGGCATTTGATATACTAGACGGTACCACGGCCTCATCGGTTTTCGTATAATTTACATAAAGTATTTTATTATTTACAGGTAATATACCGGTAATTTCGTACTAAGGACTATTTAACAATTCCATGAGTTTTTTACGCGTTGACACTATCTCAGTCTGTGGTGGATTTTCCCTTTGTTCGAATTTTCCCCAAAAAGAGGTAAGGCATAATTTTGCTACAGATCGCAATCCAGGGTTTTTTGTTCTATTCTCGCGATTAAGTTTTATACCCTCAGCACTCTCAAAAGATGCAATGTAGCGAGCTTTAGCCTGCTCATCCTCCAGGGAGTTTTCAGGCCAGCCGCTGGCCTCTTGCTTAATCGAAAGGAAAGTATTTATATAATCAAAAAAAGTCCACCCTCCCTGGTATCTCTATCATACCGTGTTATTTCATACTGCCAAATTTCATCCACACGTATTATTGTGTATCCACACGAAACAGCTTTTCGAAGCTCGTCGACCACCCATGTACCTTCAAACATACGCTCAGCCGCATTCTCGTGTGTGCACTCTTCTTGATTCATTATCTCACAATAGCTACGACACAAGCTAAATAGTAAACGTTGATGCATTCGCACGGGTAACACAGGATGATAGAGATTTCGCGGCGCCAATACGGTACATTTAACAAGACCTTCAACACGCGCTAGGTCGGTATTATCAGCACCTGTCAACTGCACGCATTCATCCCCTACATATACACGCGGATGACCCACAGGATATTTGCCGTAATTGTTGTAAGGGTTTCGGCAATGGAGCGGTCCTCAATAAAGAATTCAAAGGTATAACGTTTCGACTCACATCTGAGCCCTCTTCAGAATTTTATTTTCAGCATCGATGAACATCAATCAATTGTGCCAATCGACACCGACCCATGTGTTTATTTATTTTATCTGATAAATAAGTCAGGATTGTTGATGTTTATTGATGAAGCTTTTTAAAAAACCAAAATTGACACCCTTAAGGGGAAAAGAAAACAACACTCGTTGTAACAACCGAGTCCTCCAGTTGAAAACTTTTTTCCTCCTTTGCTGTTGGTGGAGGTGACGAGTGTTAGGTTAGGAACTGGCAAATGCAGAGAATCACACATGAGACGTGGAAAATCAACAAAGATTCCTTAACAGCGATGTAAAATCCACTTTTCCTCACCTAATACCACTTTACGCTTCCGTTTAATATTCTAATTATCACATTTTTTTAAAAAGTTTTCAACCGGAGAAGCCGGTTGCACGTGTTCGTCGTAGCCGATCTGCCGCGAAGAATCAACTGGGATATTTGCCGTACTTGCATATATAAGGATACAGAGAGCAAACGTCAACATATCGTATTTGCTCACCGTCCTTTACATCATAGAGTGTAACCACGTTTTCTGTACGACCCTACTGTCTGAGTATTGTAACATCGTTCTTGCAGTAACTTACAATCTCTTTCGAAAAATCAAACACGTAATTGGCTGCTTTGAGGTCGTTGTACCATGTGGAAAACCGTTCGCGCTCGGCACTGCGCATTGTATCAGGAGAGTAATAATCAATAGGAGGCAATTCTCCTATATAATTTTGATTTTCAGGTGTGTTGAACAGATGTGGGAAAGAGCCCTTAACAATTTCATCCTTTAGTCCAAATGATTTAGGTAACGCGCTTAGAGGCATGTGAAAGTAGTGCAGACTGTCGAGAAACACTAGCCTGGCCACGCGCATGGTGATTATCTTTGTGCCGTTCATTATTAGAGCAGGAAGTTGTGTCTTTTTTTCATCCACTAAATAGCGAAGAATGAACTGGGCATCGAAGCCGCCTGCATTGTGTGCTATTAAAATAGTCTTCGAAAAACCGCTGATCTCTTTCATACCGAGTTCCACCAATTTTTGTACAGGGTTATCTCTAAATATAAATTCATGCACACCGCAACGTTCACACGGTTCGTCTATAGAACGCTCGCCATAACATAGTGTGCAAACACGTTCAGCTACACAGACATTAGGCTGGTGTATATAGGTGTTAGGGTCTCCTCTCACAGACGAACACTGTTGCGTTTCAAAATCGTAAAAAATAAATATATATTTTTTTGGAGGACCATCCGCGCAAACCGGCGTCATAAAATACTGATGATTATAAGGTTGATTGGAATTACACGTTTGGCAGAAGCCCACGCCGCATATATGTTTCTTTTTCTCCATAGGCCATATAGAGCGAAAACAGCTGTGACAACGCTTAAGACGCTCACAAACGTGAACGGTGTGAATAATGAGTTCGTGGGACTGAGCCTGTGTGCCCAGATCTCTCGTCAAAAAAATAAATCGAGATTTTATTTTTGCCAATGATCGTGTCTAAGGAGCCGCAATAGCCCGTAAGAGAACTTTTTTTTCGCGCAAAAACTCACCGGTGCAAATAATGTTTTTCGCCCCGAGAGAGGTGAAAAATATTTTTCACACTTTTTATTTCGAATTTTTTCCACTTTTTATTTTTGCCAAGGATCGTGTCTAAGGAACCGCACTGGCCCGTAAGAGAACTTTTTTTTCGCGCAAAAATTGACCGGTGCAAATAATGTTTTTCGCCCCGAGAGAGGTGAAAAATATTTTTCACACTTTTTATTTCGAATTTTTTCCACTTTTTATTTTTGCCAATGATCGTGTCTAAGGAGCCGCAATGGCCCGTGAGAGAACTTTTTTTTCGCGCAAAAACTCACCGGTGCAAATAATAATGTTTTTAGCCCCGATATTGCTGCTTCTCATTGTCTGTCTCACTCTAACATATGAAAGCATACATTAGCATGTAAGAGAGAGAGAGAGAGAGAGAGAGAGAAAGAGTTTAATAAGATATTTCGCAGTAGGATTACGAACTGTAGTATCTTGCAATGAGCTATAGCACACGAAATAAATGTGCCATCGTCCCCGACCAGTGTTTATTGCTAAAATATGATACATATCGAAAATTCGTTTATTATAACTGTCAACTTCATTGCATGGCTCATCTCTCTCGTAGGCTGCATTGCTAGGCGAAATACGTTGATGCTGTTTTCTCAAAAAAAGAAGTAGTGACCCTGAGCGAAGAATGACATTTATATAAATGAAAGGAAGAAATAGCTGAGGTATGCGGTATGGACCATAGCATTGCTCTTCATTCGCATCTTCGTGTTCTTCTTCTTATTCGAACTGCAGAAAAGGGATATCGTCTCTGCAGGAGCACGCACGGCTGACACTGCACATTCCAATACCATCGCGCATTCTGTAATATTAAAATAATATTTTATTCGCTTCTTCGCATTTGAAACGCACGCGCGGCTGACACTGCACATTCCAATACCGTCTCGCGTTCTATAATATTAAAACGATATTTTATTCGCTTCTTCGCATTTCAAAGAAGTCGTCTAAGAGCGCTCGCTGATTACTACTCAAGACATAGGTAATATGTTCGCTGCATTGCTGTACGTTATCTTAGCGTATAGTCTTACAGGCAGCGCGTGGCCCGGTCGCTCGCTGTTTACTACTCAAGACGTATGTAATATTGTCGCTTCATTGTTGTACATTATCTTGGCGTATAGTCTTATAGGCGGGGCGTGGCACGGTTACAGCTAGATTATCCTCGCGAGGAGATGTTTGCTGATGCAGCATGTAATAACATGATGCCTCCACTCAGATGCACCATCCTCATCTGTCAGTGTTCTTCTCGCCATCGGAGGCTGCATATCGTGTTAATAAATAAACTCGGTTGGTTGTGACTCGGTCGTTTGTAAAAAATTGTATTTGGTCTTTTTTTCGCGGAATTGTAGTGGAAAAAGTGAAAAGTGAGGACTAAATTTTTTAGAAAACTAATTTTATAAATTCTTTGCAAACCGAGGTGATTACCTTTTTTCAAAATGAAAATGTATCCCCGTGTTTCCGGCGCGTTCATGGGCGAGATGTTTATTTGTCGCTCTCTATACATCGAGGATAACGGTGTAATTCATCTGCGCCTCCGACAAATGGAGGACGCTTCTAACGCTTTAAGTGTATTTTTATACAATTTGTATATTGCGCGAGAGGCCCGCCCATTTAACATGGGTGACCTCTTAACTAAAAGCATGTTCGTCGTCGCCCGGAATGGGTACGCCAAGCGCGGCGAAATAATGCTCTGGGATTCGGAGAACGGATACGCCGATATTTTATTCATTGACACTGGTGATCGTGAATACGTTGAACTGCGGCACATCTATCACCCTGTGTCATTGATAACGATGATGGCAGTTCTACAAGTTCCTGTTGAACTGGCCAGCATCGACGCCGACAGCCACACAGTTGTGGAAATAATGCGCGCTGCATGCAATGGTCGCACTATAATGGCGTCGGTGCATTCATACGAGCCGGTCACAGTGTCGCTTTTAACCGATGAGCTGGTGCACGTTGCCGAGAACGTTGTTGTGAACCTCGTCGGCGGTAATATAGGTGCGGTTCTCAACAATCTCATCGGCAATCACTTCGACGAAATCGCCGATGAACTTATTGAAGATTCCGCCAAGTAATCACTAAATTTAATCTCGTTATTAATATACAAGTTTAATATAACGTTATATAATTATATATAATTGTTGTGCCCGAAACTTGACGAGTGATCAGGTCGCCGTGATCGGTTCTCTAGGTTCTTTTCTTTACGGGATCGTTTACCGCACAAGGAGTGAAAACTCGCACGTACCAATAACAACAATACTATTTATTGAAACAAGATAATTTCACAAGGGTATTTCTATGATAATTTACACGAGTCTTTCCCCGAGCTCAACCGTTCGCTTCGACTCTTGTTCAAAGACTGTCGGTGAATTGCAGTTGTTACCTGCAATTCGCCGAAAATTGGTGCGTTTGCAATTTCACAATATCGAATGATTGATCGGTCGATATTGCGTCGCCTCTCGTCAGCATGATGTCGACTACGCGTGTGGAAATAACTACTGGAGTTATTTCCACCGAATTTCGAAATAACAATAATTAAATTCGGGGCGCAACATCCCTCCCCCCTTAAAAGGAAATTTTTTGAATGTAATGAAAGAAATTTTCTCCAGTTGAACTCGGTTTACAAATATTTTCCTTAATTCTATTTATTCACGCGCCAACCCTGGCCTGATAAGAGAATCTGTGCCCCCGGCCCCTATCTCTACCCGAACATACACGCTGTAACTAGCTGGTACTAGGTCTTCCCCGGCCGGTGACTCCTCGCGAATGGACGCCTCTGCCGGCCTTGCCGGTGTCGGGTTACGTTTCAACCACTGGCACAGTTTATAAACCGCGTAGCAGGCCAAGGCTATCGCTGCTATTGCCCCCAAACAATACATTAACACGTTGTGTATATTTTGATTATTTTGATTGCTATAGTCTCTATCAATGTCCGTACTTATTTTCCCCACACGCTCCCCGAGGGTTTTCAACTCCCCGGGACTTTGCAATACATTCATCACTCTCGCATTTTCACTTTTATTTTCCACTCGCGTATGGAATTTCCTGTCAACCTCGGACAATGTGAGATTGTACGGCGGCAAGACATTTTCATAACGCGTCACTGTCACCATCGCGAGGGTTTGAACCCTAAAGTCCTGGGCGGTGGCCTGGCATGAACCTTCCAGAGCCAGAATTCCCGAGTTTTTTAATGTTTCACGTTTTGCTGGTTCGTTTTTGCACGCAATCGTGATTAAATCTTCCACTGGTGAGACGTACATCCACCTTCCCTGCTGCTCCATTGGCACGATTAGGGTGCTGGCGAGTGATAAGGCCCTCTTAGGGCATTGTAGTCCATTGGCAGTGTCGATTTTTACGAAGGTCAGCACTTCACATGGCGCATTTTCGTTGATCGGTATTGCTGGATGCATTGGTGCGCAAAGGAAATTTTTCGCGTATTTTTTACAATTTTCCAAATCTATTGTGGAAATCCGCAAGTAATTCCGGCTCACTTGATCGACCTCTACCAAGTCCTCGGTGGTATCCATGTAGTAGTATGTGTTGTTTATGCCCCTCACAGGCACGGGATATACTCGGTTGACAGTACACCGCTGCGAGCTTATCAGCGGGATATCCAGTAACAGCATGGCCGCTGTCCCGTCGCTGTAGGCACGTGCGTCGGTAAGCCGTATGAGTGTGCTCGCTTCGCTGCGTAACACAGGTACAGGGAACCCGGTTCCAGCCGGTAAGTGTGGTAGTGCGTCCGTGAGGTACTCCACCAGCTTACCGGGCGACAACACGGCTGCGGTTATCCTACCCACCGATACCTCGGCAAGTAGCAACACTAACTCCCTTACGTCTTCTAATACCGCCTCGGCTACCACATTCAGCATGTGTACCCCTTGCTCGAGTACCACCCGCTTCTCCAACTGGTCCTGTCTATCAGACAGTCCCTTTCGCATGTGGGTCAGCATCCCTTCCAATACTTCCTCATTCCTCTGAATCTTGTAAGAAGTTTCGTTGAAAATCCGCAATGCCGAGGTGACGACCTGTAACTGACGCTTTATTCCGTTCCTTAGCAAATTCTGGTTCGACTGAATAGTTGCTATCTCCCGATGTATTTGTTCCGCGTCAGCTGCATCCATATTTCCGGTGATCGATTTAATTATTGACCCCATCCCGTTGATTAGACCTCGTCGTCTACGTAATGGCTTTGACCTGATGAGGTCATAGATGGTTCCCATACCATCGTCGATTTTTCCCGTGATGACTTGAATTTTTTGGCTTATCGCTTGACAGGTGTCATCTGTCGGGGCCTTGCCGAGTTCCTTACACATTTCTTGCAACACGTGACCATGTTCTTTTATCTCCTTCTCTCTCCTTATAATCGTCGAGAAGTCCATTTTAATTGCGAGCCTCCTTGTCGCTTTTGCTTCAGCCAGGTTTCCAATTTCTTCATAGTATATGCCGGGGTTGCTGGTGAACGGCGTTAACTCGTAGCCGCCCAGTGCCCCGTGCATATACGCGCCAATGACGGATAGCAGGACATACCTGCAACAGAAGTCGAGTGTTAGTGTGACTCGGCGACCGTGGGATTGCTTATTTTGCAAATTTCTTCCCCGTCGTCGAGCAGTGGACGGCGCGAATTAGCCGCCACGAGCTCATAAACTCCTTGACTTCGGTTGAAAACGCATCGTTCAATCTACCGTTTAACCACATCAACTACCGCGACATGCCCTACGCCCGGGATATTTACGGCAACGTCGTGGTGGAGGGCCGCTGCCTCTCCCAGAACTTCCTGGATTTGCTGGTAAGTGGAAATTCCCTTCGCCCTTTTACTTTCAAAGAAAAATTCGCACTCATCTTACTCATTCGGCTCTTTCTTTTCTCTGTTATAGGCGCACGTGGTCCATGTGCCGGAGTCAGCCCGTCCCCGACGTCCCGAATGGCAGGGGACATTCATCCGGGAGGCCCTGACGGTGCGCCACCGCCGCCGCTTCCTCCGGGATACAGCAGACTACATCTGGGGAGGCGGCGAAGGCTTCGAGGGGGAGGATTTTTTCGGGATCGGGCGGCTGTTCGGGCCAGGTCCTGTTTGCCCGCATTGCCGCCACCCGGTCCCCCGGGTCTAAGAATCCATGCAGTATAGTGTACTTTCATACGTAGGGAGGGGATTATTTCCCTCCTTATAATAAATCTTACTTAAAAATGAACCCAAACCGTGTTGCGATCTTTTTGTTTTAGCTATTAATTACCCCTTAAGTTCCGCCCGCTAATCAGATAGCGGAAGACCCTTCCTTCTCCCTGTAGTTCTACTTTTCATAGGTTTCAGGTCAGCAGAAGAAGAAGAAGAAGAAGAAAACCCGAGAACAAATACCAGTAAGTATCGGTAAGTATCTCCCTCCTTTTTCAACGCGTTGAGGCCCCACTTGGGCATCCGCACTCTCTCTCTTTCTATCCTTCCTCCTCTTCTGAACACGCCGATGCCCCTATGCATCCGTGCCTTTCTTTCTTCACTTCCTCTCTCTATCCATCCTGAAGAACCTTCCAATTTCTCTTCTCTTTCCAACGCGTAGAGGCTACCTATGCCTCCGCGTTAAATTATCTGCCATGCTTCTTCTCACTCCAGCGCGTTGATGCCCCCCTTGTGCGTCCGCGCTCCTTTTACTTACTACTTCCCTTCATTCTCTCTCTCTTTCTGATACGTCGATGCTCCCATGCGTCCGTGCCTCATTACTCTTTCTCTCTCCCGCGCGTTGACGCCTCTATGCGTCCGCGTTAACACAAAACTCGTATATATATTGTGACCGTTTTTCCCCAACTCAACAATATTTCCTCAAAACCCTTGGCAACACGAGACGATCACAAAACCCGATCCGCTGCGATCCTTTGGGCGCCAGCCGTACGAGAACCGAATCTCGTGCGACAAATTTATAATAGATCGATAACGAAACGGGATGGCTCGGCGTCGCTCAGCCTTGCTACAATGGTAGAGGGGAGTGGGCAAGTCCAGCGCGTAAATGAGAAACTCAGCGACACCAGAAATTCGAGAACTCACAATAATGACTTTATTCTCCAACGTTCTCGTTAGCAAAATGCCCCAAAATATTAACAATAATAATTCTCACAAATTCCTTCAGTAAATCATTCCGACTCGACACAATAAAACATTCACTCCGAGATCTGAACTTTCACAACATACAATAAACCATCTCCCCGTACCCAAAACTCAAAATTCTTCCCTATATTCTCCACACTACAAGTCTGCCTCGGCTTTACTTAAGATGGTCGGCTTTACTTAAGAGGACCAGACTTCGCAAAAATGAGAAAGGTTATCGCGCACGCAAATTTGGCTCGCTAATCGTTGTTAAAGAGTAATTCGGACGGACCCGTCCACCGAGAACTCGCTGACGAAAATTTAGCTCAAGAGAGCTTCGCTTCTCGTGGTTCAAAGATGACCTTGAACGCGGCCGTTACAATACTGGCGATCGACGATAACTTTCCCATGGACTCTCACGCGAATTTATTTAGGAATTTAATAGGCTAAGATTACACAGATGCTTTACAAGGCGATCAGACACAAAACCCTTACTTTTAGCGGCGAATAGAATTCACCCAAACTGATCTGGACTAGACAATTGAATTTATTAACTTTCCCGTATCAGAATTTAATGGACCGCGCACGAAAAATGCCGTTTATACGATATCGCGTCGAATTTGCCCTATTCAAACTCTAGTCTCAAACCGAACACGAACGACGGTCTTACCAGGTTAGTTGCAGTAGCTGAAGTCCCTCGAGATCAACTCGGACAGAGATTCGGCATCGCGTTTGGAAGATGTCGGTATTCTCGGTAAACGATGTGCACCGATCGGCTACGATAACCACGTCCTTCCTCCTCGGGATCCTACGCTTGAGTACTCGAGACTCGGATGCTCTTGCGCTCGCTAAACGCGCTCCCCACCCTTACGCCTAACCGAATTCTCGCCTTCCAGAAATTTCCAAATTTCGAATTTGTCTCGCACCTCGCGACAATGCGAGGCCGAGCGCTGTTGGACAATATAACGCCGACGCAACGATGCTTTGCGACACGGCCTATCCAGCAGCGGGTGCTGACGGCGAGAACGATGGTCCAGCGATGCAGGGGATGATGCAGCCTCATACGACGGAAATCTGAAGCTGCGAACCGAGTCTCGTTCAATTTCCATGGTCGATAGCGAGTCATAGAATTCGCCGTGGATCGTAGTAGAGGAGCGAGCGTCTCTCGTCGACCGTTGCAACGACGATAGCATGAAACTGACCCTGCCGCTCTCGAACCTCGTGACGTAGCAGTTAGCGACAACCGTCGCTCGCTCGGGAGAATATTCGTGCCGAAAAATAAAATAAAATAACGAGAAAATTAATAATAAATCATTCATAAAGAATATTTGCCAATGACCGTGTCTGATCGCCTCGCAGGGACTCGTCTCGGGAGAAAGAGCGTCGTTTCTCGCGCCGATCGGTGCGAGAGCCTGAAATTGTGCTCTTTTGTGACGTGGACGAAAAAACCCCGTCACAATATATATCCATGTCACGCTGCGTTTTCCCAGCCGTCTCTTTTCAACTCATGTGAAGAGGACGGTCTCTCTCTCTCTCCGCCTTCTCGCCTTCGTCGCCGGCCTGCTTATCGCTTGCGATGCGATAAGCAATCTAATGCTCGACGAAAGCCCGTAGCCGGTTAACATGCACCGACACTATCCTCCTTCCCCTTTTGATTGTATATGTGACTGGGCTATACCGTTCCACGATGGTGTGAGGGCCCGTCCATGTAGCTGTAAGTTTCGCTGCTCGTCCTCGTCGCACGGTCTCGTCGTGTAACAGTACGGCGTCGCCAACGCGAAACTCGCTCCGTCTCGCTTTAACGTCGTAGTCCAGCTTCGCTTTCTCCTTTGCTTCACGCAGACTATTACGAGCTACCGTCCATGCGGCTCGTAGCCGTTCCCTCAGCTCGGCGACATAGTCTGTGTGCGTGTAAGTGAGTCGCGGCTCTTGCCTTACTGCCGTGGGCAATTCAGCCTCGCGACCAAACACAAGCATATAAGGTGATAAGCCTGTAGCTGTGTGGGGAGTGGTGTTATACGTAAACGTCGCGTACGGCAACCACTCATCCCAATCGTTTTGTTCTTCATTAACAAATTTTTTTAAATACTCGGCCAAGGTTCGATGTGACCTTTCAAGGGCCCCATTGCTCTCCGGATGATATGCTGTTGTCTGTATCTTTTTTATTTTCAGCAGTTTACAAGCATCTTTAAAAACGGAACTTAAAAAGTTTGTTCCCTGGTCGGAAAGCAGAATTTCAGGGGTGCCGTAACGGCAGATTATTTCCTCGACCACTGCCCTAGCTACCGTGCTCGCCTCCTGATTAGGGATAGCCACGGCAACGCTATACTTCGTGAGCGCATCCTGGAAGGTAAGTATGTACCTTTTCCTTGTAACAGTTTCCGGAAGTGGACCTACTATGTCCACGGCCACCTTTTCGAAAGCTTTTTCCGGCGTATCGGTCAGTACCATCGGCACACGCCCTTTGCATCGTAGCTTATTCTTTTGGCATTTGTCACATGCCGCGATGTACTCCTCTATCTCCTTCTTCATTCCAGGCCATCTATATTTCTTTCCCATTCTTTTCACAGTTCTCTTCACCCCCTGATGTCCCCCCAGGGGCGCAGGGGGCATGGTATTCATTCAGTTGTTATGCCGCCAAAATCCGTCCCCGGGTTTTGGTTGCTCTAGTTTTGGGGTATACCAGTGAAGGGTTAGAACCCAAGTAATGAAATCCGAATATTAATAAAAGAATAATTTATTATATCACGAATTCTAGGCTCTAGTTACAAATGATAAATCAATCGTACGTCGATGAGCTTAAAAGATGATACTGAGATTCCTTGCTCGAATCTCAGTCGATCCAAACCGTACAGTTCCAGAAATTAATCTAACCTCCGTGGCTGCTCTCCGGTCCTTATATATTAAGGTGAGAGCAGTCACATCAGCATTTTCCGAGCCTTGTTTATTATTTATTATTTACTGTTTTAAAGTTCTCATTCGAATCTTTTAAAACAGATATTCGAAAAGATGTATACAAAGTATCCATCGAACTCGAAAAATGCTGACTCGGCTCGTACGCTCGGTCGCGAGTTGACCGCATTACTCCAACGCGAGCGCGAAGCCCGAAAATATGCATGCGCGTATGTACGCACGAATGTGCATACCTGTACACGTAATCGGGGTACAACATCCCTCCCCCCTTAAAAAGAAAAGAAATTACAATTTTCTTTTCGTCCGAAACTAGCTAACAAAAATATGACCCACATATTTACATTAATTTTAACCCAAACATTAAAAGAAAAATACATGATTTCCTTTTGAAAATTATTCCCTATGATCGAAAAACCCGATCTCCCATAGCTTCGGAGATATTGACCCGCTTCCGAACCGCGGCGATACCGAGTTTAGCGTGCCCCTGGTCGAATACCGCGAAGCTGACGCAGCAGCTTCGGCTTCCTATATTAACGACCGTTCATTTTTTAAATAACCAATAATCAACTTGGACTCTTCCGCAATGGGCAAACAAACAAAGGTAAGTTAACTAATTAAAAAAAAAAGATAAACAAATTAAAAGAGACAATCATAATAATGGTCCTATAAATTATTGGTATTTTTTCAGGCCGCCACTTCCTCTTCCTCCCAGGTGTCATCTGGCAGGGTCACGAAACCGGCGAAGGATTCCCCGGCAACGTATCCGAAGATTTTTGTCCTGGACCCGCACAGCATCAACTACAGAGCGCTCCATGGACATCTCCCGTTGAGTTTTCTCCTCCAGACGATGCCTGGATGCCGGTGGTGATCCAAGATGCTGTGGTCCATTTGGCAGCCTTCATATATATATATATATATATATACACTTAAATCGGAATCCCCATGTAGATATAGGAATAAAGATTATTTCTTCCCGAAATGGAAAAGAATATATATATTTTTCCCCTCGGAATCCTCATTCCCTCCTTAGACTATGTTCGCTTCCGTTTCTTCCGTCGTTGGCTGTTCCGTGGTCCTCCTTGAACGGCAGATCATTTTCACCAATGATCTCAACGAGAACCCAACCAGCACCAGCAACGCTATGGCGCTAATGGAATATTGGCCCATAGTATAAAATAATTTCATCCGATTGGTCTGCACAGCTTCCAGGTCACCGTCGATCTGGCGTAGACGCGTTCCCAAGTTATTTAGCTCCTCTGGATTGCTGACAATATTCCGAAGCACTGCGCTTCCTTGTACATTACTAATTTTCGGAACGGCCTTCTCTTCGTATTCCGATAGGGTTAGGTTATATGCAGGGATAAAAGTCCCATCTCGAACATCCTGGGTAATGCGCCTCACCGTTCCGACCTTAAAATCCTGGGCTGTCGCAACACATTTCCCGGATAAGGTTAATATTCCAGTACCCTCCAAGATCTCTTGTTGAACTGGTCGTCCATCGCATGATATGCTGACCGCTTCTTCTCCCGGCGCGGTATACAACCAGCGGCCAGGCTGCTGCATACTCATGACCAAAGGACGGGTCAGCTTTATAACACGCTTCGGGCATCGATGCTCCTCGCCGACTGCATTCGTTGCGAACATGATAACCTCACAAGGCGCATCGTCGTTCACAGCTAGTACTGGATGCTGCGAATTACAATAATATTTATCTCCGTCAATCTTGCAGGCATCTAGTTCATTCTTCGACATTCGAAGATAACTTCGGCTTTCCCTGTTGACGATGACGAGATCCTCGGATGTTTCCATATAGAAATAGGTGTTGTTGACCGACTTCCTTGGTAATGGATACACCCGGTTAACGCTAAAATCTGCTTGGCTGATGAGTGGTATTTCCAGCAGTACCACTACCATACCACCTTTTCGAAACGCCTTCACCGTAGATAACCGTAGTAGATGGATCGCATCAGTTCGAGTAACCTGACGAGGGAAGCTGTGTCCTCGTGGAATATGTGGTAACGCTTCCGTTAGATACTCCGTTAATTTCTCCGGGCTAAGCATGGCCGGACTTACTATACCAGTCGTTATACTGGAGAACATATGGACCAACTCCCTTACACTACCCAGTAGCGACTCTGCGTAGGCTTCTATGGCGGCAATACTCTCGTCGAGACGTTGACGTGCTGCAAGACGATCTCCTCTCAATTTAAAATCCGCATTGGTTCGCGTAATTAATTTCCATAGAGCATGATCGTTTTCACGGGTAATTCGTGCAGTACGGTTAAACAACTCCAATGCTGACTCAACCACCTGCACCTGATCCCTTAATCCCTTCTTTAGGGTCTCTTCGTTCTTCCGAACGCTCTCCAATTCGGCAGCTATGCGTTCGGCGTCAGACGAGTCCATATTTCCAGTAAGGGCCTTTATTACTGAGCCCAACCCGTCAATAAGTCCTCTGCGTTTACGACTATGCTCTGCTCCCACCAAATCGTGAAAAATTCCGATGCTGTGCTGTATCTTATCGTTGACTCGTACTACTGTGTCGGATAGCGCCTGACATTGGCTATTATCCTCCATATCTTGCTTACAATTCTCTTGGAGGCGGTGAAGCTGCACCACGAAATTCGCTTCCTGCTGAGCCAGAAGTTTTATGTCCACATGGATAGCGAGATTCCACGTGTCGGAAAAAATGTTTAGACTACCAATTTCCTCAAAAAAGATTCCTGATGCGTCGCGAAACTTCTTGACCTCGTATGAAGCATTGGAATCAACGGCAATTACCAGCTGACTCAGCAGTGATACCCTGTAACAGTGTGCCAAAAACAAAAATAATAAGGTCAGGCCAATACAAATATCCATTGCAAGGCTTGGACCGGTAATATAAATTAACCGGCCCCAGGCAGTACTGTCACTCAGCTCCGGTTTCCGTTCCAGAACAGAACGAATATCCCATCTTCTCAACCATGAACGTAGGAATGGTCGCTCATCACTTCCCCGGTCAAGAATTCAATCCCGAATTCTACCGAGTAATGGTAAATTCTCATGGTGTTCCAAAAAAAATATAAATATATATATTTTTTTTTTGTAATAATAATTTTTCATAATAAATCTTCCGTTTTGCTTTTCCAGAAAGCGTTGTTCCCTTCTCAGGAACCCCGTCGACCGCAGTACCTCACAGAATTCGTACGAGAGGCCGAAAAAGTTCGACAACAGCGTCGACTCCGCAGCAGAGGTGTGGACAAGCTGTGGGACAGCAATCCAACGATTGGTGCCATCCCCGATCCCTTGGGCCTTCAGCGCCTTTTCGGGGTTATCACTCCCCCGTGCCCGCATTGTGGATTGTAATTTTCAAAAAATAAAAAATATTATTTTTCCACATACATATTTGTTTTTCAATTTCCTCTGCGTCGCTCGCCCAACTCCACTCTCCTGCCGCTCTGCTATCTTCGAGACATGATTAATGCTCGATATAATGCTTGAGACGGTTCACATGTACCTTGATGCTCCGCCGTCCCTTCTTGATAGTATAATTTGAGGCTGAATGGACCTCCTCCACCATATATGGTCCGATCCATTGTGGTGTCAATTTCCCCGATCTTCCACGACGTATCGTCTCATCGTGCAGTAGAACTTTGTCACCCACACGAAATTCCTGGATCTTGGCCTTCTTGTCAAACTGCAGCTTGGCTCGCTCCTTCGACGCTCTCAGGTTATCTCGTGCCGAAGTCCAAGCAGCACGAAGTCGTTCTCGCAATTCTGCGGCGTAATCTTCATATGAATATGTGGCTCTTGGTACCCTCTGCAAAGCTGTTGGAAGATCTGCTTCTTCTCCGAATACCAAACTATGAGGTGTATAACCTGTAGAAGTATGCGGCGTCGTATTATATGAAAACATGGCATATGGTAACCATTGATCCCAATTCCCTTGGTCTTCATCCACATAGCTTTTCAGATACTCAGCCAGTGTCCTGTGGGAACGCTCCAGCGCACCGTTGGACTCGGGATGATAGGCTGTGGTTTGTATTTTTACTTTCTCATCACATACGGAGTATGGATAAAGAGAAAGTATTGCAATCCAAAAAAAATTCGACTTCCAGATTTTGATGGAAATAGATGTTTTGAGTGTCCTAGATTCCAAAAAACACATTACCTCATTTCTGTCCGTCCGTCTGTCTGTCTGTCTGTCTGTCTGTCTGGCGTCTGTATGTGCCGTCCGGAAACACAATAACTTTTGAAAACATCTATGGACTGAAATGAAATTTTTTGTGTGTCTTCTGCATTCAAATCCTGGTTTTGGTATTGAAATCCAATCCAAAATCTCCACTGCTTCTGATACTTTACCTTAAATACAAAATAAAAAAAAATAAAAATTTTATTTATTTTTGTACCGCAAGTTAATATAAAAGATATTATGCTTCAATGTGATACATACAAATAGTATTACCAGCAAATAAAAAATGAACAACAAGAGATTTAGTATATAGAAGATTTTGTTTTTTCAATCACCCACATAAGACATCTTAAACTGTTGTAAAAAATGTATTGCTTGAAATATGTTACTTTCTTGTGTTATTGTGTTACACATTCACTAAAAAAAAGAACTGCAATGATCTTGAGCAGTTTTCAATGATAACATACTATGAATATTTACACCATATGTTAGATTAAAATTTAAAAAAAGAATGTAAAAATACAAGAGAAACACATTTGAGGTTATCATCACTCTTGATGTTAGACTATAAACACTCATGCACTCATCACATCATAGTTTTTTTATTTATTTTATCACTCGTATAGCATTTTATACCAATTCCAAATGCTGCTCATACACACCATAATATGCGAAACGTTGGAAATATCAAATAAAATGTAATTCCGACTGTCAAACTATCGCAATGCCGACGATAATAACATCAAAGGGAAAGAGAGATGTGAAGGCGCGCGCCGGCGCGCGATGTCACGCTCGCTTTCTCGCGCGCGCGAATTTCGAATTTACAAACGCGTTCTTGACAAATTATAGCTAAAAATGGAGATTACAATTAATGTGCGAAATTCACACATTATTAATCACTATAACCCAGTAAATTCACGATAAAAATTTTACACCAGTAACAAATTTTTACTTTTTCATCACATGCAAAGTATGTAAAATAATATTTAAAAAATAGGTCTAATTTTTTTTTTTTTTCAAAAATAGACCTAAATTTAAAAAAAGACCTAATTTTTTTTTAAATAAGCCTAAATAAGCTAATTTTTTCAAAAATAGACCCCAGAATTTTTGTGGTCAGTACATGGATGGGTGACCGCTTCTAACCCGAATAAGTCCCTCGATTCTTGACACGGCGGCGAAGGCGGCGGCGCGATCTTTTTATAATATAGAGAGATATTTATTCATATATAACTACAAAAACGAATATTACGAACTAACTTCACAAACTAATTTCACAAACTAATTTCACAAACTAATTTCACAAACTAATTTCACAAACTAACTTCACAAACTAACTTCACGACAGTAACGTGACGCCAGTAACAATCGTGATGAGAAAGTCACGTTTTGCGATCACGCCAGTAGCAAGTTTTTTCAATATGCAGGAGTTTGCATACTCCCTTAAATGTTGCACTAAGGAAGTTCGTACCCTGATCCGTGAGTACAATCTCAGGTGTACCATAGCGGCACACAATTTCCTCCGCAAATGCTTTTGCTACCTCGTTGGCTTGTTGATTTTGCAGTGGTATAGCGACACTATACTTAGTTAATAAATCTTGAAAAGTAAGTATGTATTTATTACCTCCTTCCGTCTCAGGCATAGGCCCGACAATATCCATGGCACATTTCTGGAAAGCTTTTGTCGGTGTGTCTGTGATTACCATAGGTGCCATAATCATAGGGCGAATTTTATTTTTTTGACATTTGTCACATTGTGCCACGTACTCTTCCACATCTTTACGTAAGCCAGGCCAGGTGTAGCTCAGCTGGATACGCTTCAGCACTCTTGAGGCTCCCTGATGCCCGCCTAAAGGTGTATCGTGATATTCACGTAATATCATTCGTCTTTCTTCCACTCCCATGCTGTAGCCGCCTGAGCTGGTGGCGTCCTTCCCGCACGCTGGCTCACATGCTGTCTCTCTCGGCGGTGCGCTTGCTGTTTCTCTCTCCTTTACTTGTGAGCGCGTAGCTACACATATGCGACTCAATGCATCTGCGTTGGTGTTACGCTTACCCGCCTTGTACTGCACGTCGAATTCATGCTCCGACAATTTTATTTTCCATCGCATGAGTCTCGACCCTGGATCTTTGACCCCAAAAAGCCAGGTTAAGGGCTTGTGATCTGTGACGACTGTGAAATGAGTACCGTAGACGTATGGTCGAAATTGCGCGATTCCCCACACGATGGCCAAGAGCTCCTTCTCCGTCGTAGTATAGTTTTGCTCTGCCTTATTTAACGTGCGACTTGCATAACAAATAGGCAGGTCCTCTCCTACGATTCCTTGCGACAAGATAGCTCCGATGGCCTTGTCTGAAGCATCCGTTGTGACGACAAAAGGCTTCTTAAAATCGGCATATTGGAGTACCGGTGCCGTTGTTAATACATTTCGTAAGTCCTCGAAAGCCTCCTCTTGCCGTGGTGTCCAAACGAAAGGAACGTCCTTCCGTATAAGCTCGGTTAAGGGCTTGGCTATTTTCGAGAAGTCTTTTATAAATTTTCGATAATAACCAGCCAAACCCAAAAAGGACTGCACACCCTTCACGTTGCATGGTGTAGGGAAGTTCCTCACAGCAATTATTTTATCCGGATCTGGTCGCACACCATCCTCCGAAATGATGTGCCCGAGGTACTGCGTCTCCTTTCTCAAGAACCTGCACTTACTCGGTTGCAATGAGAGTTTTGCTTCTCGTAGTCGCTGGAATACCTCTCGGAGTCGTTCATTATGCTCCTTTAGTGATCCTCCGAATATCACTATGTCATCCAGATAGACATAGCATTTCAGTCCTTCTAATCCTGCCAAAACAGAATTCATCAACCTTTGAAAGGTTGGTGGAGCATTTTTTAATCCGAAGGGCATTCGTGTATATTCAAAATGCCTCTGTGGTGTAGAAAAAGCCGTCTTTGCTTTATCTTCCTCAGCCATGGGAATCTGATGAAATCCCGATGCTAAATCAAGGGTGGTGAAGTAATGCGCACGTCCCAGCTGATCCAAAATCTCGTTTATATTGGGCAGTGGATAAGAGTCCCCGATGGTGGCCTCGTTTAACTTGCGAAAATCTACTACGACTCGCATCTTTCTTTTACCTGCTGAGTCAGGTTTTTTGGCCACTACCAACAGCGGCGCGTTCCATTGACTCCGACTGGGACGTATTATGCTATCCCGTAGCATTTCCTCCGTTTGCCGTTGTACTTCCTGTTTGTGGGCTTCAGGCAGACGATAAGGGCTGACCTTTATGGGCAGCACTCCCTCCCTCAATGGGATATGGTGCTCCACCATATCTGTGCATGGCAGCTTGTCTCCTTCTAGATAAAAAATATCTTCATAATCATTGCATATGTCCCGAAGAGTCTCCATCTCCTCCTTGTTGAGATGAGATACATCTATCTCTGTCCTTAGTCTCGAGAGTCGCGTAGCTCCTCTCCCCGCACCGACAGTGTTTACTTCGTGCGCGGGATCGTCGGCCTCGTTACTGCTCGAATTTTTAGCTGATGCCAGTGGTTCGAGTCTTACCATGGGCCGATCAACCTCGATTTCCTCGGCTGTAGTATTTGCCAAGCTTACCACACAGCTATTTCCTTGAGGCGTCGTAACACACGCTCCAAGTATTACTCCGTTGGCGATGTCACGTTTTTCGATGACCCCAATTAATTTGCTGTTGGTGGATGCGTAGGTGATATTCTCGCTACGAGGAGGCAATTTTAATCTCAAACTCCCGTTTATCAAGGGCATACTATGCCCGTACATCTTTATAGATGTTCCTCCGAGAATATCGACATTATGTTTTTTCATGAAATCAATTCCCAGGAACCCATGCACCCCGAGAGGTACATCATCCGGTATCACATGAAATAAATGTGATATAGTAACAGCCGGTGTTACTAACGTAATTCTAACGGCGTATTGCGTTTTTATTCTTTTGCCACTTACTCCTTCGAGGTAGACTTCCGATTTTTCTATCGCTGTATCCGCTCTCAGTGCACTCTTGCTGATAATGCACAATTGAGCTCCGGTATCGGCTTTCAAGGTAAGCATGTCAACCGTACTCATAGGTGATTCTATGTGGAAGTCGTTGGCCGTACCACCTGTGGTTGTCGACTTCACAACACATATTTGATGAATCTCTGCTGGCTCTTCGGTTGTGTCGACAGTGTTCACCTGGAACGTTCCTATCGTCATCCCGTTGACGCTGGCCTTGGGAGGCTGCTCCGACTTCTGGTTTCCATCCTGCTTCTCCTTTCTAGCTCTCTCACGTTTCCTGCACTGCTTCAACGTATGTCCCGGTTTCTTGCAATATGCACAAGTAACGCTTACTTGATTCACCTCTTTACTGGGTCCCGGTACAGGGAGGCTGTGCCGTCCTGATTTCCTGCAATCGCGTGCTAAATGCCCCGTCCTATTACACGTGAAACATTTAGGCAGAGCTGGACCAGTAGCAGACAATGAATGACGGGAATTTCCGCCTTCATTATTATATTTAAAAGATTTTGGAGACGTCATTCTTTCGACTTCAATAGCTCCAACTACAGAATCATGCAGACTCTGGTAATTTCTCGATCGAACGATAGTTTGCACTTCCTTGCACAATCCGTTCTCGAAATTCATCTGAGCACTTTTCCTTGTGGCTTCTTCGATGTAAGGAGCGCCCTGTGGTGCGACGCTTTCGCAGAGTTTTTCTATAACTTCCACCGTAAGTCTCTCTGCTCGTGTGGCGTAGGCAGAAACGGATTCCTTAGCTCCTTGACGTAATAGACAAAATTCATATTGTAGAGATGCAAGTGATTTCCGCTTCCCGTACAGAGCTTCCAATTCAACTCTTAATTCCTCGATGGTGGTGATGGTTTTGTGCTTCATCTCCCGAGTTGCTCTGTCTTCCAATTTGCCACTAAGTATGAGAGCAAGTAGAGTAGACCGCTGCCCAGGTCGCACACGTTCCCAGACTGTTTCGCACGATAGTATGAATCCATCGAGTTTACTAGGATCGTTGCCATCGAAACTTTTTATATTCCTCAGTGCTAGTCCCAGCTCGAGGTATTCTGGCTGTTCTTCAGGCCAGTTTGGCGGCGGAAGCTGGTTAAAATTTTGCGGTTGTGCGAACGGCGGTGGTGGTGGACCCGAAGGCGGTGGTGGTTGACTTGACAGCTGGTGAGGTGAGGATGGAGGGCCTCCACGTCCTTGGGATACGGCCCGAAGTAGTTCTTCCATCTTCCTCTCGATGGATTGCATCCGCCGACCTAGATCGCTATCCGGCTCTTCACCTTGTGTATCTTCTTGGTGCTCTTCCCCAGTAGGCTCTCCTATCCGGATATTTCCTGGTTCTAATGGTATATCCCCGAATAGAGTTCTTCTTGTGGGGGCAAGTCCGAACCTGGGAAGCTGGCTCAATCTGCGGCGTAGATCGAAGTTGTAGCTCTGCTCCAAATCCCAGTCCAGTACATTTTGTCTCCGTTCCCCGTGAGTGTTTCCTAATTGCGCTCTCATAGCGTCGATATGCCTATCGACCGTACCTGGAGATATCCCGTTTTCGGCGTCTTGAAGCATAGCTACTCGCGGCTCAAACAGGCTTTCGTCGATTTCCCCAAGCTCGTCCTCTGTACCAAAGTCAGTTCCTCTCCTGAGGTTAACGCCGAATAAGGGGTTCGGGCTATCTTCCGTTCCCTCCTGGGTGCCTTCTGGTGATAATTCGCTGAGAACTCTTCTCGTACGCTCCGAGATCTCCAAAAGCGCACTCTCCAAACTGGCGGTGACTGGTACGTTTGCTCCTGGTAATGTGGATTCCAACGAATTTCCTCGACGTTCTATTATCGTTCGATTTGCTGGGGTTCCTTGGTCACTCATGTATCTTCTTACGTCGGAACAGTACTGCCCGTATCGGTTCCGGAAAAATACAATTTGATAATGGTAAATGAATATGTGGTGCCACTTACAGTGCGCTTATTTTCCACATCTCGGGATGCCCTTGCTCTGTGGTGCTGACTCTTGTAGTCGTGTTGGCTCCCTTCGAACTGTCTGGCGTTTGGTGACGCCCTTCGAAAGTTGCTGCAGGCTTTTCGGTTCCCTGGTTTGGTTCCTGTGATCCCCTGGATCCGTCGATACTCGTTGATCGATCGTCTGGACTCTCCTTTCACTGAGAGGGCCTCTTCTTTGCCTTATTTAGGCAGCTACTACGCGCTCGAAATGCAGCGAACGTAGGAACTAGAATTTCGCGGAGATTTTTTACAGAAAGTAAAAATTCTCGTATTTAAAAATTATTCTATTCGGTGTTACTCTGGTATCCCACCGCTGCCACCAATGTTATGCCGCCAAAATCCGTCCCCGGGTTTTGGTTGCTCTAGTTTTGGGGTATACCAGTGAAGGGTTAGAACCCAAGTAATGAAATCCGAATATTAATAAAAGAATAATTTATTATATCACGAATTCTAGGCTCTAGTTACAAATGATAAATCAATCGTACGTCGATGAGCTTAAAAGATGATACTGAGATTCCTTGCTCGAATCTCAGTCGATCCAAACCGTACAGTTCCAGAAATTAATCTAACCTCCGTGGCTGCTCTCCGGTCCTTATATATTAAGGTGAGAGCAGTCACATCAGCATTTTCCGAGCATTGTTTATTATTTATTATTTACTGTTTTAAAGTTCTCATTCGAAGCTTTTAAAACAGATATTCGAAAAGATGTATACAAAGTATCCATCGAACTCGAAAAATGCTGACTCGGCTCGTACGCTCGGTCGCGAGTTGACCGCATTACTCTAACGCGAGCGCGAAGCCCGAAAATATGCATGCGCGTATGTACGCACGAATGTGCATACCTGTACACGCAATCGGGGTACAACACAGTATTTTCGTCCGCTCTTCCAATGGCGGGCAGGCAACGGTAGTGCTGCAGCGGCACTCGTCTTTGGTCACTGCCTCTCCGTCCCTCTCATGAGTTGAGCCTATGGTTTTCTCTTCCCCGCTCTCCGCTGCCCCAGGCTCGCTCGGTTGTTCGCAGTCCGCACGGACTGTTTCCGGCCGGCCATTGGTGGGCTGTGGTGATGCGGCGTCCTCCTCACACGGCTTCTTGCGAGGTCGTCCCCTCTTCCTCTTTTCATTAACGTGCAGCTCGGACTTCTCGGCCTCCCCTTTCGTCCCGTCGTCCGTAGCGCGATGGCCCCATGCACACGGCACGAGTGTGTTAGCGTGTCGGTGTGGGCTGCCGCTCGCTGGTATTACACCTCGCCCCGTCTCTTTCTCACTTACGCTGCTTTCGACACTCTCCATCTCCTTCCCACTCACACCGTTTCCTACCGGGGTTTCTTCTCCTTTTCCTTCCTGTGCCTACGCCCTCGTAGTAACGAAGATGCGGCTAAGTGCGTCAGCATTCGTATTTCGTGTTCCAGCTTTATATTCCACGTCAAATTCATGCTCGGATAATTTTATCCTCCATCGCATTAATTGCGATCTAGGATCTTTTACCCCAAATAACCAAGTGAGGTGTTGGTGATCGGTTATCACCTTAAAATGGGTCCCATAGATGTAAGGTCGGAACTGCGCCAAAGCCCACACTATGGCGAGCAACGCTTTTTCAGTCGTTGAGTAATTTATTTCCGCCTTCGAAAGTGTGCGGCTCGCGTAACTTATTGGCAAATCTTCCCCCACTTTGCCCTGCGAAAGTATTGCCCCAATGCCCTTATCCGACGCGTCAGTTGTTACCAGAAATTGTTGCTCAAAATCTGGATACTGCAACACTGGTGCCGTCGTCAATGCCGTTTTTAATTCTTCAAATGCAGCATCTCGCTCGGCCGTCCACTCAAATTTTGTCCCTTTTATTATTAACTCCGTCAATGGCTTAGCAATTTTTGAAAAATCTTTTATAAACTTCCGATAGTAGCCAGCCAATCCGAGGAACGATTGCACCTGCTATACAGTTCTTGGAATTGGATATTCCCTCACAGCTACAAGTTTTTCAGGATCAGCACGCACTCCATTCTCCGAAATTACGTGTCCCAGAAAGTTTGTTTCTTTTCGCAAAAATTGACATTTCCCAGGCTGCACCGATAATTTGGCTTCTCTTAATCGCTGAAATATTTCTTTTAGCCTTTCATTGTGTTCCTGTAGATTTTTCCCGTACACGACGATATCATCCAAGTAGACATAGCACTTTACTCCTTGTATGCCGGCCAAGACAGCGTTCATTAACCTCTGAAATTTTGGCGGTGCATTTTTCAAGCCAAATGGCATTCGTGTGTACTCGGAGTGGCCTTGTGGTGTTGAAAACGCTGTTTTTTCCTTGTCCTCTTCAGCCATCGGGATTTGATGAAATCCCGATGCTAAATCGAGCGTGGAATAATATTGTGCTTTTCCCAACTGGTCCAATATCTCAGTGATGTTGGGCAGTGGGTAGGAATCCCCGATTGTGGCCTCATTTACTTTTCGAAAATCCACTACAACTCTCATCCGTTTTTTCCCCGTTGCATCGGGTTTTTTGGCTACCACAAGTAGTGGTGCATTCCATTGGCTTCGACTATGCCGAATTATTCCGTCTTCCAGCATCTCGTTGGTCTGTTTTTCCACTTCCCTTTTTTGCATTTCGGGCAACCTGTATGGATGCACTTTTATTGGTGTTGTGCCTTCTTTTAGAGGAATTCGGTGTTCCACCATATGGGTACATGGCAATTTGTCGCCTTCCAAATGGAATATATCCTCATAATTTTTTATTACTTGGAAAAGGGCCTCTTTTTCCTCGGAATTGAGGTGAGTCACGCCGAGCGCACTCTCCAAGCATTGGAGTCGCTGAGCCCCCCTTTCTACCCTCACTGTACCCACACTAAACGGTTTCGCCTCGGCTTCGAGCTCAGCCGTGGTTATCTCTACCGGCTCAAGTGTCACCGTCGGCCGCTCCACCACTACCACGTCTTCCGTTGTGTTTATGAGGCTTACTACACAACTGTTTCCTCGTGGTGGTGTATAACAGGCTCCCATTATTACTCCTTCACCGAGTTGTTGGTGTGCGAGTATCCCAGCACTTTTACTCACTGTAGCTACATACGCAATAGTCTCAGTTCTCGGTGCGAGTGCAATTTTTGTTTTCCCATCAATTAACGGCATGTGATATCCATATAAGTTAAATATTTCCCCCCTCAGGATATCTGCCCGATGTTTTTTGATGAATTCCATACCCAACAAACCATTAATGAATATTGGAATATCATCCCTTACCACATAAAACCAATGTTTTATGGATCTTTTAGGAATTTTTAGGGTTATTTCCACTTTGCAAATAGGCATAAATTTACTGCCATTCGTGCCTTGGAGCTTCACATCGCTATCCTCTATTAGCGCATCCTTTTTTACGCAGCTATATTTTATTAGGCTGCATTGTGCACCTGTATCGGCTTTGAGAGTCAGCAGACTCCGCACTGCTGTGGGGCTGTCTATATCGAAGTCGCTGGCTGTTGCGCTCTTTGTCGGCACCGTTACCTCGAGCACTTACTGTATCGCCTTGTCTCGGGGACCCCCCTCGGCCCCCCTGCCGCTCGGGTGTCACTGATCGCCTCAACGCTTATACTGGCCAGCGTACGGGGTATCGCGTTCGCGCGCGTAGTACTACGGGTAGCGGCCATCATGCATTCCTCGTCCACTATTTTTCCCGGTATTGCTACTACGCTCTCGGGTGTGATACATGCTACAGTGTTGATTTGCACCGACCCAAGAGTACGCACGGCCGGATTATTTTTCTTTGCTGTGCTTCGACTGTCCTCCTGCTGCTTATCACTGTGCTGAATGCCATTGCCATTCCTCGGCCGTGACCCAGTTCCTTGACTCCCTTGTTTTCTCTGTGCCAGCCGTTTTCTGCACTCTTGCCAGCTGTGCCCCTTGTATTTACAAAAAGTGCATACAACTTCCACTGTATTTATTTTTCTATTGTTGTCAGGCATTGGCAGGCTTACGCGCCCGGACCGACGTGTGCAATCGCGCGAAATATGGCCCATTCTCCCGCAGACGTAGCATTTTTTATCATTGGTTTTCCCGTCCATTGACTTCCGGGGATGATTCTGTGCTCCACCACCCCCTCCTTTTGTCCGCAGCATCTCGCTTATCTCGATGGCGCCAGTAATGGCTTCGTAGAGTGTGGCAAAATTTCGTGCACGTACCAGTATCTGCACTTGCCCATGCAATCCTCCTTCGAAGTTCATCTGCGCGCTCTTTCATGTCATGCGCTCGACCGTATGCGCATCTCTCTCGTTTTCGGCGATCTCGCACAATTTTCCTACTAAGTCTACGGTTATTTTTTCCGTTCTTGCCGCGAACGCGACCACATCCTCATTTGACTTTTGCTGCAGTGTATTAAATTCCATCTGCAGTGCGGCCAGTGATTTTCGGTGCCCGTACAGAGCTTCTAATTCCTTCCGCAATTGCTCCAAGGTATTTATTGTTTTGTGTTTCAGCTCCCTAGTGGCTTTCCCGCTCAGCTTGCTACTTCGCACCAAAGCTAGCAGATCGCCGTAATCCGTCTCTCTGATCCTCTCGAAAACAGTGTCACACAAATCCAAAAACCCATCCAGCTCGGCGGTGTCGCTCTACCATCAACATGTTTTATTGATTTTAGGGCCAACCCAATATCAAGGTGCCTTCCCGCTTCACTCTGCCGATTTGGCGCGCGACCTCCTGGGGGACCTCCTGGTGGTCTTCCCCCAGGGTCGTCGCCCTGTGGTTCTTCAGGTGGCCCGGGAGGGCCCCCTCCTGGCGCTGACAGTGCTGTCTCTAACCTCCGCGTCAATTCCCGTACCCGAGCTTCCAATTGCCGTATTGTCTCCGCTTGCTCTATTACGTTGGGAACCTGTGGGGGGATGGCTCTGAGCGTTCCACTGATACCCGCTACTCCTCTGTTGTTTCCTGTACCACCAGCAGAATGTATTCCTTCTCTCCTGGCTCGCGGCGGCGGCAGCTCATAATCGCTGTCGTCTATCTCTGGCAAACCGGACCTTTGCACCCGTCTCCTACCTGCTGGTGCACCAACTTCCATGTTGCCTAGGCGTAAGGGTGTTTGCGCCCTTTCCAACGCCCCTATCCGGTGCTCCAGCCCTCTGTCGCGGAGCATACGGCAGAGTTCGCGGTCCACTGCCGACATTGTCACCCCCACTGGTCCTTCTTCCTCATCTGGGACGTTTCCTGCCCCTCCTCTGCTATTATCTCCTCCAAAACCCCAGTATGAGGTCCCTCTCCGGGTGTTCACTCCTCTCTGCGGAGGTGATATCCCAGGGGATTCTGTGTTTTCCAGCGCGTATTGCGTCAGATCCGTTATTTGTTCTACTGCTGCTTCCATCCCCGCTATTGCTTCTCCGGTTTCTCCTGATAACAAAGGGTCCTGAGGATGGGTTTCCCTTGAATGCCGCTCTCCTCTTCCGTGTTGGTCTGCCATCGTACTTCTCGTTGGTGCGTGGGTTTTTTTTTTTTTTTTTTTTCTTTTTTTTCTTTAATTGTTTTACCGATTTAGTTTTCTATTTATCTTTTCCCTAATAAAAATATTTTTTTTTTTCCGTTTTTGTTTTTAATCGCGAATTTCCCCCTTTTCCGGAAGGAGCTATTAAATGTTTCCCGGTGATGGTTTTAATCGCAGTTTTAATACCACAAATCCCTACAAGTTGCTACAAACTTGCACCGATTTATGATAACCCCTCGATTTTTGTTGACGAAGGATATGAGCTCGCGGGCCCAGTCCTACGAAATTTTAGCCTTAATTCTACGTAAAAATTTTACGCGATTCGACTGGCTCTGGAACGGTTCAATGTAATAAATGTTTTGGCAACCGCCACTTACAGTTTGCTGAGCCCCATCCTGGTGCTGCTGACCCTCGGGGTTGTCGTCCTCGTTGTCGAGTTGACCTTGACGTTGTCCTCAGCTGCGGTGTTCTCTCCGCTGGACAAGCTATACGCGCTTCCTGGCGTGCTCGACTCCTCCACGTACGTATGATTCAGGTTGGCTCCACCAGGTCCTTTGCCCCAACGACGCCGGTCGGGTTTGACGACTAATGTGGAGTGGATGTGGATTCGGTGGAAATAACTACTGGAGTTATTTCCACCGAATTTCGAAATAACAATAATTAAATTCGGGGCGCAACATAATCATTTACATAGTGTATAATATTTAAATATAAAAATAGTGAGTTAAAAAAGCAGCCATCTACATTCGCCCTCTATCGACAAACAACATGGTGAGTAAAAAACAAAATGAATAGAAAAATTTAAAAAAAGGTATTTTCAATAAATGTAGAAAAGGTGGTGCAGTATGACGACCTGTCGCTCGCTCTCCAGCCCAACCCCCACTCTCTCACCCACACCTCGGCTTCTGGCGAACCGAAGAGTGGGGGGAAAAGGAGTGGGGATAGGAGTGGGGGTCGCCATAGTGCACCACCTACTACTGATATTGTATAAAAAATAAACTCTACCACGCATAGATAGATATATTAATTTTCAAATATTGCAACAAAATGTAAACCAAATATTAAATCCCAAAGTGTAATTGAACCAAAAGTCAATGATATTGTATTAAAAATAAACTCTACTACGCATAGATAGATATATTAATTTTCAAATATTGCAACAAAATGTGAACCAAATATATTATGTAAATATATAGTTTGTAAACACACACCAAACAAATATCCTATTCCATTTCCTTTCAGAACGGGCAAGAGCAGTTTAAAACTTGAATCGAGCGACGTGCGATAGAAATACAAATTGAAATAAAAACATTAAATTCCAACAATAAAATGTAATAATAAATTAAATTGCAACAAAATGTAAACCAAATGTATTTAAATATAAATATATAGTAAATGTAAAAATATAACAATTTCAATTAAATCCAAAAGTGTCGAATGATATTGTATAAAAAATACACTGTGCTGCGCATAGATAGACATATGAATTTTCAAATATTGCAACAAATTGTTAACAAAATATACTTGAATATAAATGTACAGTAAATGTAAACCAATATATGTAGTTTGTAAACACACACCAAACACTGTAACACTTTGCTCTGTACGATATCCAGTTATCGCAATCGTCGTATTTGACAACACGAGACAAATATCCTATTCCATGTCCTTTGATAACGGGGAGAAGCAGTTTCAAAGTTAGAATAGATAGAAATACAAATTGAAATAAAAACATGCAAATCCCAAAATGTTATTCTCCGCCCCGCAGCGTAATGAAACGAAAACTCAATCACTCTACTACGCATAGATAGATTGTAAACACTCACCGAACGCTGTAATCCTTCGCTCTGTACGATATCCAATTATCGCAATCGTCGTATTGTATTACCATCGGACGAATATCCTATTCCTAGAAATACAAATTGCAATTAAAACATGGAAACAAATGTGTTGATCCACAAGTGTTATTAATTACATTTTACAATAAAACAAGATTACGACGGTCTTTCGTGCTCCGCACCATAAAATATATATAGATTATGACCGCGACAACGACGCTGACTAAAGTTTCTATTTAAGGGAGTGTGGGATACTGTGTTAGATCGCCTTCAAACGGGTGTCTGCACACAAAGTTGTTTAAAGAACCTAAAGAACAACCGCGATACACGCACCGCGCGCACACTATGGCTTTTTCGTGTTCCTGTTGCTTCACTACAATACAATGACTAAAAATACAACTCAAAATCTCCGTAATAACGAGAATACAATTGCACGTGCTAATTATCCAACGACACATCGCGAGACTGATTGTTGGGGGGGTGACGACGGAAACGGAAACGACACGACGCCGCCACAGCAACTACTATTAACCGTTATCGATAGGCGTTACCGACTGTCGATACATATTTTAATTATCAGCACCTACTATTACCCGTTACCGACTGTCGATACATATTTTAATTATCAGCAACTACTATTACCCGTTACCGATTGTCGATACATATTTTAATTATCAGCAACTAGTATTACCCGTTACCGACTGTCGATACATATTTTAATTATCATTTTCACTTGAATTAAATTTAATAATATTGCATAAATATATGTAGTTTGTTTTCAGCAAATTGCAATTAATACATGGGAAAACAAATGTGTTTCCGAGTGCTTCTTCGACAGTCTACTAGACTCAAGTTTCTATTACTCTTGTATTTTCAAAATATTTTACTGCGATAGAAACACCAATTGCAATCGAGTGTTATTCTCCGCAGCGTAATTTATTCTTAGACACGATATGTACTCGCAGTCTACTAGACTCAATAAATATATAGTTTGTTAACACTCACTAAACGCTGTAATCCTTTGCGCTCTGTCTACGGTGTAGGCAGTTTCCGATTCAGCGACCTGCGATAGAAACACAAATTGCAATCGAGTGTTATTCTCCGCAGGTTAATTACATTTTTCAATAAAACAAGATATGTACTCGCAGTCTACTAGACTCAATAAATATATAGTTTGTAGACACTCACCAAACGCTGTAATCCTTCGCGCTCTGTCTCCGTCTACGATATAGGCAATTTCAGATTCAGCGGCCTGCGATACAAATACAAATTGCAATCGAGTGTTATTCTCCGCAGCGTAATTACATAACTACAAATCATCATTAAAGATATATATGGATTATGACCGCGACAACGATTTGGACCAACGTTTCTATTAATCTTGTATTTATCTATTAATAAAATAACTAAAAATAGGCTTCTCACCTCCTCTATGAAAACAGTACATGCCGCGAGTACTGAATAATCGTACAACCAAAAACTCGTCAATTTACGGACAACTCGCAAACGTTTCCTATAAAAATACACTCTACACTTTAACTAGCAATTCGATTTTAGCAAAATAATTCAGATTGATAACACAAAGCTCCGTAATAAAGAGAATACAATTTCACGTGCTGACTTGTCGAACGACGCATCGAGAATCATTGGGCGGAAACGGAAACGACGCCACACCACCAATGTACCGTTCCTACTACTACGCGTTATTACAATTATCCGACAGATGGCGACCACCAAACCCTCCATTAACCAATATCGGTACGTTACCGACTGTCGAAACATTTATTTATTTATTTATTTATTTTAAACAATTTCTCTACTAAATTTAACCAATTCCGATGTATTAAATTCATGTCTTGATACTTGGTCGCTGACAAAAACAATTAACGTTTAGGGTATGTGGCCACTCCGTTTTCGCCGTTTATTTATTTATTTATTTATTACATTTCTATTATTTCTATTATAATATTTCATTTCATTTCAAGGGCTTGTCCTGTCCAATGTAAAATAAATAAATAAATAAATAATTCAATTAAATGAAATGTGTGTGTGTGTGTGTCATTTTTTAACAATCGTGTTCGCGATTTTTCGCGGGCAAACTACCTCAATCGACGGGAAAAAGAAAATTCGCGTTATCATCGTGATAGTTTGGACAGAAATTCCTCTCGTTACAACAATGACTACTAGCGATCTCGTCGCGAAAGTTACGATGAAGGAAACCATCGATCTCGCCGCGATTATCATAACGACAATTCACGATCGCGTCGTGATAGCTCTGAGAGAGAAGACTCTTGTCCACGTCGCGATGGCTCCGACAGCAATAATTCTCGACCTCGTCGCGACAGTGCTGACAGAGACGATTCCCGTTCCCACCGCGACAATCGTGTTACGAGCAGATCGCGATCCTATCGCGAAAACTCTGAAAAACGAAACATACGATTTTCTCGCGGCGAACCAGATCATTCTCGCGATCGACGAAATAATCGAGAACGTAACGACTCCCGCTCATAATCTCGCGAAAGATATCAAAGAAATCGCGACTCGAATAATGACGGGAAACACTCGATTAAGGGGAGGGAGTCAGGTCAAGAATTTCCAGGACTTTTTCATTTGCCTGACGAATCACTCGGAGCCACAAACGTGGTACAACACCGTATTCCAACCTCAGACGATCTACCAACAAACACCAAACAATACCGTTTTCCTCACCACATGAAAGATGAGATAAGAACTCAAGTCAACGACCTATTAGATAAGCACATAATACGACCGTCTACTTCGCCATTCAACTCGCCTATTTGCATCGTACCGAAGAAAGAGGACTCTCAAGGGAAAAAACGATGGAGAATGGTGATTGATTACCGGAAAATTAACGAAAAAACCATCGCCGATGCTTACCCACTACCAAATATCACTGACATTCTTGATCAGTTGGGAAAAGCTCGCTAATTTTCGGTGTTCGACCTCGCATCAGGATTTCACCAAAGCCCTATGCACCCTGAAGATCGCCCTAAATCAGCGTTTTCAACTCCTAATGGACACTACGAATTCAATCGTATGCCCTTTGGCCTAAAAAACGCACCTGCGACATTTCAACGCCTCATGGAGTTCTTACTGGTCTTCAGGGCATCGAAATGTTCGTATACTTGGATGACATCGTAATTTACGCCGACACTTTGGAAGAACACGACAAAAAATTTCGACGTCTCGCTAAACGCTTAATGAATGCTGGTTTGTCTCTTCAACCCGACAAATGCGAATTCCTTTGCCCAGAAGTAGTTTATCTCGGCCACATAATTAGTGCCGATGGCGTATGACCAAATCCAAAAAAATTGGAGGCAGTAAAGAAGTTTCCGATCCCAAAAAACCCTAAAAATATTGAACAATTTCTGGGTCTTGTCGGCTACTATCGCCGCTTCATAGAGGATTTTGCTGCCATTGCAAAGCCACTCACGCGGTTACTGAAAAAGACGGCACCATTTATTTGGGGCGAAGAACAACAATTAGCATTCGAAGAATTGCGTGACAAATTATGCGAGGAGCCAACTTTGCAACATCCAGATTATGATAAACCTTTTATCATCACTACGGATGCTTCCGACTACGCCTTAGGTGGAATACTTAGCCAAGGCGAAGTCGGAAAAGATTTACCTATTGCTTTTGCTTCAAGAACACTGAACGATGCTGAAACTCGCTACGATGCGACTAAAAAGGAGCTACTAGCCATTATCTACGCCTTGGAGAACTTTCATTCATATATTTACGGATGAAAGTTCACGCTGGTTACAGATAATAAACCGCTGACCTGGCTCAAAGGTCTGAAAAATCCAAATTCACAATTGCGTCATTGGTCGGATATTCTGGATGATTGCGATTGCGATATTATCTACAAAAAGGGCACCCGAAATACGAACTCGGATGGTTTATCGAGAAATCCGGTCGACAACGACCAAAAAATAAAAAAAACCGATACGTACGTCATCAACGCGAAAAGACCTCGAAAGAATCAATCCGGATCTAAAAGTTCATCCTCCAACGAAACAAAAGACCACACTCTTGTTGTTACCCCTGATCTGTCATGCGGCGCTCAATCTCAATCGAAATTGCCGCGCAGGAAGGTAAGACGTAAAGTGATAGAATCGTCAGATAGTCAGACATCGGACGTTGCTCCCGTAGATGAGATACCACCACCAAATTCAAAGCGCATCCACTCATCCAGCGACACATCCGACGAGTTGCGATGTCCTGAGCGGAAAAGACGCTCACACGACGTTGACTCCGAAGAACACTCCGAGCTCTGGTGGGATGAAGGAAACAAACAGTCAGAACCTTTTCCGAGCCTCGAAATAACAGGGGAAGCCTCAACTCCGCTCTCATTCGAAGATATCTCTTCACCTCCCGGAAAAACAATTTCGGAAGATGTGGCATCACCTCCTGCTGATACTGGGGAGGCGCCACCGACTGTCGCTGAATGTATACTTGCTGAAGCTAAAGAATCGCTATCTAGCAATTTACCGAAGAATCTCGAAAACCCGGATTTTGAAATCGGAGAGGCTGGAAGCTCACTCACCGAGCACGAAACCCCGGACCTTGAAACCGGGGAGGCGGTAAACACACCGGAAATACCCAACAAGAGGCGGTCAATTGCCGCGCCAAGTTTCGATAGCATATTCGAAAAATTATTTACCGACGATCAAACAGAAACTATCAGATCTATTTATGAACTATCGACTTCAGAATCTTCCACAAATTCGTCTACTCTTCAGGGTCATACATCGCATACAGAGACCTCTAATTCCCAACATCATCCAACGATAACGGACAGTGCGAGTCGCCGGACTACCGATGAACAATCCATGCCCAAACTATCTCTGGATGCGACTTCGAATAACAGACAAAATACCAACTCAAATAACGAAGAAATCCTGTCGGAAACGTTACGAGAACCAATGTTACTCGACGTTAGTCGCGTGCGAATTTCGTCCGAAAATATCACGTTTCAACAATCATGCGTTGCTTATCTTGTTGCACAAGATAAAACTATCACGTCCAACTCCATCGTTCTCTTAATAGAAAAGGGTTGGATTAGTTGGGATAAAGTACGAAAAGAAAACGCTGACCCTGGCGAAGTCATCGTGACTAAATAAAAAAAACAGTACCCTTTTTTTGGCCTAGTATACGAGAAATATTTCGCAAATGGCTTAAATCTCGACCATTTCGTTACTTGTCTCTCGATATTAAAAGAACTGTTGATAAAATTGGATGTAAAATCGCTCCGTCTCCCCCTCGACAACATCTGTCTCGAGAATTTTGAGAGGAGATCGATTATCGATAATTTGCATCAAATTTTCGACGGAACGGACACCACCATTGTAATTTGCATTGGCTCATTGACTGTGCCGTCCGCCGATGACCGTATTGATATCATCGAAGAAAATCATGCTTCAGCCTTAGGGGGCATAAGTGAGTAATAAAAACATTCCAATTGATCTCCCAACGTTTCTACTGGCGCAAAATGAAAGCTGAGATCACAGCACAGTACATCAAATGTTGCCCCAAATGCCAACGTAGAAAATTGGTAAGAGTGAAGCATCGTCTGCCTATGGTAATTACGGATACACCAACAGATTCTTTCGAAAAAATATCGATAGATATCTACGGCCCTCTACCCCGTACCCATCTTGGTCACGAATATGTACTCACGATCCAGGATAATCTCACTAAATATTCGGTTGCAATTCCTTTGAGCCGAACAACATCTAAAGACGTTGCTCTTGCACGAGCTAACAAATACATTTGTATTTATGGTGCACCGAATATTATAATATCCGACCAAGGCAGGAATTTTATCAGCGAAATTTTCGAAGAATTCGCAAAAATCTTTGAAATCAAACACTATCGCACCACTGCCTACTATCCACAATCGAACGGCTCTTTGGAACGCAGTCATCACGTATTGACCGAATATTTAAAACAATTCGTTAATGAACATTGCGAATGGGACTGCTGAATCCCAGCCGCAATGTTTTCATACAAGATCAGCATTCACGAAGGTACGAAGTATTCACCTTTCGAACTCATATTTGGCAAAGTCGCCCGAATCCCATCCTGATTCGAACGTGAATACGAAGAGAGCAAATTCGACGAGTTTTACACAAATTTAACCGAAAAATTAAGAATTTCGAGAGAAAGTGCAGCCGAAAATCTAATCGCCGCAAAACATCGGTCAAAAAGGTATTACGATAGAAGAGTGAAACCTCACACGTATAAAAAGGGAGATAATGTATTCTTGTTGAAAGAACCCAAAACTGGGAAATTCGATGACGAGTATACCGGCCCATACGTCGTCGAAGAGGTCCTACAAAAAAATAACAACGTTTTGCTGTTGGGCCCAAATAAACAAAAAACGGTCCATGTCGATAAAGTAAAGCTCGCTCATTAATGATAGACGCTATACTAATTTATCATTTGCGGCATAACGTAGAGTTGCATACGTTATACCAGCTCGTCTCCGTTCGCGGAAAGTTCGTCTAAATCAATTCGTCTAAATCAATTCGTCTAAAAATCAATTCGTCTAAAATCAATTCGTCTAAAACCAATTCGTCTAAATCAATTCGTCTAACATCAATTCGTCTAACATCAATTCGTCTAAAATCAATTCGTCTAAAATCAATTCGTCTAAATCAATTCGTCTAAAATCAATTCGTCTAAAACCAATTCGTCTAAATCAATTCGTCTAACATCAATTCATCTAACATCAATTCGTCTAAAATCAATTCGTCTAAAATTAATTCGTCTAAAATCAATTCGTCTAAAATCAATTCGTCTAAAATCAATTCGTCTAAAATCAATTCGTCTAAAATCAATTCGTCTAAAATCAATTCGTCTAATAAAAATTCGTCTAAAACAATTCGTCTAAAAACAATTCGTCTAAAAAGAATTCGTCTAAAACAATTCGTCTAAAACAATTTGTCTAAAAACAATTCGTCTGAAAAGAATTCGTCTAAAACAATTCGTCCAAAACAATTCATTTAAACCAAAAATGATTTGTCTAATAAATTTATTTCAGGCTTGGATGACTTTACACTCCCCAATATCGGATAAAATCCGACTTTTCACCCACACCGACCAGATGCTAAAATACGAAGACCTACTTTATACATCCCAATTCTAAATGAAATCCGACTTTGCACCTACACTGACCAGATGCTAAAATACGAAGGCCGACTTTATACATCCGAATTTCGGATGAAATCCGACTTTGCACCCACACCGAATAGATGCTAAAATACGAAGTCCGATATTACAGTAGGTTAGGTTCTTTAAATTTTTTAGATTCGTTTAAGTTCTTTAAGGTCTCTTTTTTATGATTTACTTTAGGTTCTTTGCATTCTTTTAGGTACCGAAACGTCTCGCGCCATAACGACTCGGCGCCGTAACGACTCGGCGCCGAAACGTCCGTGCCGAAATGGCCGCGCCGAAAGATTTGGCGCCGAAACGGCTGCGCCGAACCGTCAGCGCCGAAACGGCCGCGCCGAAATGTAACGTACCCTGGTTTTTTACATCGTCTTTCAAATGAAATATCTTCAAATACCAACCGATTGCCCACAAAAATCGTTTAAGTAATTCGTTTCGGAACAAATAACATTATTGACCATAAAAAACAATTGTTGTGAAGCCCAGAATAGATCAAGTTTTTCTTCAATAGTCACTTTAAGAAATTTTATAAAATATCATTGCGCCAAATTTCAACTTCCTGTATTTGAATTACATTACAACTCTAGAATTTCATTACAATTTTAAATTGCATGATAAGTCTCCGCTCTTTACCGAATCCAAGTCAACGATCGATTTATTTTTATACGAATAGTTTTCAGACGATTTGTTTTAGATGAATTGTTTTTAGACGAATTGTTTTTAGACAAATTGTTTTTAGACGAATTGTTATTAGACGAATTGTTTTAGGCGAATTGTTTTAGACGAATTGTTTTAGACGAATTGTTTTTAGACGAATTGATTAAGACGAATTTTCCGCAAATCGGGTTCGGGGGGCGAAGCCCCCTACTGTAAAAGATCTAAATTCGAATACCTTCGCAAATATTTTCGCGAATCAATTGTAATGTAATTTTTATTAACGCAGTAACATCTTTCATTCAGTACAATTACCATTTGTGGAATCGAACGACAGTTTCTTATATTATTTTAAGGGTAGTTACCCAAACAGACTTTTTTTAGTCTAACGGAAAAAAAGGAACAAAAAAATATCAATAATATATAGTACATTCTGTACTTTTAACAAACTTTTAATATTGATTTTAGACGAATTGATTTAGACGAATTGATTTTAGACGAATTGATTTTAGACGAATTGATTTAGACGAATTGATTTTAGACGAATTGATTTTAGACGAATTGATTTAGACGAATTGATTTTAGACGAATTGATTTAGACGAATTGATTTTAGACGAATTGATTTAGACGAATTGATTTTAGACGAATTGATTTAGACGAATTGATTTTAGACGAATTAATTTAGACGAATTGATTTTAGACGAATTGATTTAGACGAATTGATTGTAGACGAATTGATTTTAGACGAATTGATTTTAGACGAATTGATTTAGACGAATTGGTTTTAGACGAATTGATTTAGACGAATTGATTTTAGACGAATTGATTTTAGACGAATTGATTTAGACGAATTGATTTTAGACGAATTGATTATTAGACGAATTGATTATTAGACGAATTGATTTAGACGAATTGATTTAGACGAACTTTCCGCAAATCGCTCGTCTCACCTGCTCGCCTCACCAGGCGCTCGACCGTTGGTCGCTCACTGGATGCGGAGGGCGGGGTGGCTCAGCTGAGCCATCACTGGTCATTCGCTTATTTCGACCAAACAACCACTAATATTTAGATACATTGTTAAGAAATACAAATTGGATGCTACAAAAATTTAGCTTATACCTAAACAAAAGAAAAAGAGAAAAATTCTAAATAAATAAACAACAAACAAATTATAGCAAAATTTTAATTCTCTTTAAATCTTTATGTAAAATAATGCCGTGGATGGTTGATAGTGGATCAGGTGTTGTAAATATGATTAATAAATGGCGTAGGCAGGAATTACATAAATCGATATAAACACTTTAATTTTTAACCAAAACTTCATAAAACACTACAATTAATTGAGTAAGCCGTTAAATTCACATAAATATCCTGAGCAGTCCGTAAAACACTTGTACAGTCCGAGTGACAAAAATTAGCCAATAATATGCCAATTATGCCGAAGCACACGTGCCACCACGTGTTGCTTAGTAAACCGCCCGTGAGTATGTCGGTGTTGTGTACATAAACTCGCGTTCACTTAACCCGTACGTAATGTCTTTGCGCTGACCGTTTGAGCTACCCGGAGCTGACCGTTGTACACTTCCGAAAAAGATGAGGTGACCGCAAAGTAAAACTATTGCCGATGTGCGTACGACCAGTTGAGTCCGTGCGTGCGACCAGTTGAGACCGTTAACGAGAACGAGAAGAAACCGGAAAACGAGTCAGAGACTCGAGAACGTTCGAGCGCATGCGCGAACTCTGAAATGCGGTTATCGGTGGTGTGCCCAGGCGGTGCTGCCGCCGAGCGGTTGATCGACCAACTCAGACAGCAGTCCCGCTAACACTTTATAATATCTCAAAAATCTATTTGTTACTTTTATTTAACTAATAAACTTCTTTTAATAAACTAATTATTAAGTTATATTAATTACATAATCCCATTTTTAACGTGATAATGTCTTTAATCATATCTTCGTCTGCGTACATTTACTCCACTTATTTTACCCAGTCATCAAAAAAACGCGCGCGAGTTGCCGTTCCCCATTCCATCTAAACTTATATTACATCGATGCTCGCTTTCCCTATCTCTCCCGTACTCCGTACTAAAATAATTCCTATAAAACTTTATTTTTTCAAGATACCGCTCTGTAACCTGGTATACATGTATAGTGTGGGCAGACAAAAGCTAAGTTAAAAAATAACACGAATTTTTCGGAATTGAATTAAATTTTTTTTTATTCTTGTAATTTTTTTTGAAAACCTACATTTTTCATTTGCTCATTTTCAAACTTCCAATTTTCCTTTTAAAATATTTCGAAATCGAATTTTTTAATTTTTTTCCTCTTCACAAATTTTCAATTTTCCTTTTCGAAATTCAATTTTTTATTTTTTCCTATTTTCAAACTTTAGAGCTTTTTTTTACTTTTCGAAAATAAAATTTTCTTTTTTCAAAGTTCCAAGCCCTGAGATCTTCCGAAATTTAATTTGTTTTTCTTCTCTTTATCAAGTTTCAAATCTTGATGGGAGGTAGACCGACCTAGTTGAGAGTGACACGTGCGGGACAGTGCTCAGTATTAATTGTGTGATATCCTAGAATCTACTACAGGCACAGAGTTCGGTGTTGGCTTAAATAAGCGCCTACAAGCCGCCGCATCCGTGGAAAATATAATCTGTGTCTTCCGTAGCCGTTAAGTCACTCGAGCACTCATTTTCACGCGTTCGCACTAACGATTTAGGTTATACTAAGCGAGGATAAAATGAGTGGCGGAAGCCAATTTACCGGCGAATTCGCAGTACGCGATAGTGTGATTAACAACCCATCGGCGGGCGCCTATAGTGCGACCTGCAGTTCGTCTGCGCCCAATGTAAACATCACACCGACGAAGACAGCTGACGTGCTCGGCCAAGCGACGCACACTAGCCCGCTGACAGGCGGCAACGCCACACCGATGATACTCGCCGAATCAGAAGTGAACGAAGTATTCAACACGCCGCTTTCGGTTATGCCTACCGAGGTCAAGAGGCGAGCGGGAAGGCCAATCAAGGCGGAATCACTCCGGTTGAGAGGGAGAAGAGGCTCAGAGGGCAACTTTAAAGAGATTTTAAAAAGGAAACGCGAGGAATCGGATAAATGTTTGATGGAAAAACTGGTCTCAGACTCTCCGTTTAAAAACAGTAATCTCATTGCGCGCTCGCCCGAGAAAACGGCGCCAAAAAAGTCGGTAACTGCCAGTAGTAATTTGGAGCCCGATAATAACTCGGAGGCAACAGGCTCAGCACGTGATAACGCTCAGAATATAACGGACACCACTCTACCGGTCAACACACCCTGTCAATCTCTCCCTCTAAATGATTCCTCTATTTTTAACGTCCTACTGAAACAGATAACAGACATGAGACAGGAGAACAACGAGAACGTCGCAAGACTCGAGCAACGATTTCATGAGGCCACGGATCTGCACAACCGGCACATTGTAAGCGTCAAGGAAGAAATTCGAGCTGAAGTACAAAAAAATACAATCCGCTACGAAAATTCGCTAAAATCGATGGAGCAAAAAGTCAACGAAAGGTTTTCGGAAATCGAGGCGAAAATCGAAGAAAACAGGGTCGCGCGCGGAGAATAATTCTGCTGTCCCAGACGCTACAGATAATCAGGAGGTCCAGAGACTGAAAAAAAGACTAGAGGTCCAGGAGAAAAATTCTATTGCCAACAACATCGTCATCAAAGGACTCGCGAGGGGAGAAAACTCACTTATCGACGTTGTCAGCAACTTTCTGCAAAAGAAATTCAACGTGGTAAACGTGGTCTCGGATGTTCGCGAAATTAATCGGGCGTACAACAATACAAAAATTATGATTGTCAAACTCAACAGCCGACACATCAAGGATGAAATAATGAATAATAAATCGAAGCTGGGACAACAAAAAGTATACATCGAACACGAATTATCCGCTGCAGAACTTGAGGTGTACAAGGGGATCAGGAACACCGCCAAGGAACTGAGAGACAAGGGAAAAAGAGTGCAAATCGGGTATAGTAAACTGAAAATCGACGGGGAGTGGCATTATTGGGACCGCACCAAACAGTGCCTCGAAAAAGCCCGTGAAAAATCAACCACTGCAATATCAAGTACCAGTAACCAAACAACGGAAAAAAAAACCCGTGAAAAATCAACCGACGCAACACCAAGTACCAGCAAACAAACAACGGAAAAATCAACCGACGCAACACCAAGTAACAGCAAGCAAACAACGGAAAAAAACTAGCAACGATGAGAATAATGTTTTGGAATTCTCAAGGCCTCTCCAACCTATCCAACAACGAGATACATGACCGGTTCGACTTCGGCTGCTTCTATGAAACATGGAGCGAACGGGATCTAGTAGGCGCGCTGCCTTATCAACTCAGAGACTACTACAACGTGTGGGCACACGCTACGAGGGATCATCGGAGGGGGAGAGCCAGCGGCGGTCTTGTGAGCTTAGTGAAGTGCGAATTCGGTGCGGAAATAGTTGATGTCTCACACTGGTGGATTATCATACGGGTGACGAGTGAATCTCGGCATGTGATCGTTGCGTCGGTATATTTTAGTCCAGCGTTGGACTTGGCCGTCTTATTAGATTTGTTTCAATCAGTGCTAGACGATATAATTGCGAATTATCCGGACGATTTAATTATTTTAGGCGGCGACTTCAATGCTCGAGTGAATGTACAGGACGATCTCGCAAAAGAAATCTTCGAATCCACATATCTTTTTGAAACTAGGAAAAGCTATGATTTAATCGAGAATGAAAGGGGCACACAACTTCTCAAATTTATGTCTTCGAATGATTTTGTACTACTAAACGGCCGCACGCTTAGCGATCGTCCTGCACATTTTACTTATACTAGCTTTAACGGAGCCAGTGCAATCGATCTAGTTTGGGTTATAGCTTCTAAGCTTGAGTTTGTAAAGGATCTAAAAGTGGACGACACTCTGCACGGATCGGACCACTTTCCCGTTGTCCTTGAGTTATTCGAAGATTGTTCTCTTTGTGACCAGCCTACACAAAACGCATCGGAACACAGAGTCACGAAACTTAAATGGATAGATCACAAGCTCGAAGCATACCGTACTAATTTAGCGCTTTCCCCGAGAATATTTATAAATTTCCAGGGGTCCAGCGTTGAAGAACTATCGAAAAATTTGCACTTAGCAATTACAGAAGCCGCCACCGGCGCTGAAATGTGTAGAACGGTCAAGGGCTCCTGTTGGACGAACAGAGGATGGTTCGACAAGGAGTGCAACGAAAAAAGATGAAGGCTCATAATAATGCTAAAAAGAGCTAAAAAGGCGAAATATGCTGCTACCGAACTTAACGTATACTTACACGCAAAAAAAGATTACAAATATACTCTAAAGGAAAAAAAAGCAGCACATATTCAAGTAAAAATAGAAGCTCTTGCAAATGCCAATAATCCGAGACTTTTTTGGGGAGCAGTAAGATCTTGTAAGCCCAGCGTTAGGAAAATTGAATCACCGTCCTTAGAAACGTGGAACGCCTTTTTGAGCTCAGTTTACCCGGGTAGAAAGTCACCAATCAGTATTTTAGGAGGACCGGCAGATTCACTTTTAGATTCTTATATTTCTCCGGAGGAAGTCGCGTGCGCTACAGCAAATGCAAAAGCGGGAAAAGCACCAGGTGTTGATGATATTTCAAGTGAATTTTATAAGGCGCTAGATGTGCAATGGACGGCCTATCTTTTGGCTCTGTTCAATAAAATCCTGGAGACCGAGGAGCTACCGATATTATGGTCTAAAGTTACGCTATGTATGATCCATAAAAAAGAACCAGCTGCAGATCCGCTAAACTACCGTGGCATTGCCCTGGTGAACACTATAACTAAGCTCTTTACCCAAATTCTACACGACAGACTCGAAAAATGGGTGGCCGCAGAGAATCTGGTCCCTGAAGAACAAGTAAGCTCTAGAAAAGGAAGGGGCGTTACTGACAATTAGTTCACGCTCCAGACCGCTATACACCTTAGACTCCGCCAATCTGGTGGAAAAGCATATGCACTCTTTGTTGACTTACGACGTGCGTTCGACTCGGTGCCACAAAGCAAACTGTGGGTAAAAATGAACAAACTCGGTATAAGTTCAAAGATCATCCGAATTTTGATGAACCTGTATAACTCCGCCACGTTACAAATTAAAACAAACTCGGGCCTATCAAATTCGGCGGAAGTTAGTGAGGGTGTTCTTCAGGGCGAGGTCTTAAGTCACCTATTGTTTATTATTTATATATGCGACATGGTCAAACATTTCCGGGAGAACGATACCAGAGGAATTCAGTTAAACAATGTGAACGATCTTATAATGCTTTTGTACGCAGATGATCTGGTAATTCTGGCGCATTCTCGCGTGGACCTCAAGCGCAAACTCCGACTGCTGGCGGAATATTGCGATAGCAACGGACTTACCATGAATACTATGAAAACGGAAATAATGATCTTCAGAGCCGGGGGAAAATTAAGCAAAGAAGACCATAACTTTGTGTACAAGGGCGAAAGGGTAGAGACAGTTAATTCGTATCAGTACCTAGGGGTCACGTTGTCCAGCTCCTCTCTGGGGCTACTCCCGGCGAGCACAGCGGTAAATAAAGCTAGGGTTGCCTCACTCTCTGTTATGTCCATACTAGCCTCATCAAAAAATGAATCATGGGAAGCCATACTGAAATTGTATTACAGCATCGTGACCTCTACGCTTATCTATACTGCGGGCGTATGGGGCCTCAGGTACACGAATCTATTTGACAAAGCACAAGATGAATTCTTCAAACGAGTCTTTCAACTTCCGAAGTGTACACCGGGGTGCGCAATCAGACTTGAGTTGGGTATTCGAGGCGCGGCGCTTGCGGTTATCAAACAGGCCTATGACTGGGTGATAAAAGTTCTCAGAATGGCTGACTCTCGTCTCCCAAAGATTTGTCTCTCAAGACTGGCAGAGTTGAATTCGATCAACCCGTCTCCACTATATAATTGGATCACCCAACTTAAACTGCTCTTAGGCCCAATAAACAGCGCCGAACTCTGGACTAATTTTTCAGCGGACTATTGGTCGTTAAAAAAAGTAATTGTACTACATGAGGTTGAACGACGAATGATCGAAATAGATTTGCGGACGTACACGGCGTCGAACTCGTACCAATTTCAGCTACACCGTAGTCTAGTGGATAATTTTTCTGTCTTCTACCCCACCCGCTGTTCCATTAACTTAATCAGGGCTAAAATGCAGATCAGGCTGGCCACTAAACACTCCCGACGATTCATTATTAATAAAACTATACATAAATACGATCCTACGCAAATATGTTTATTGTGCCACGACAATGTAATTGAGACCTTAGATCACATTCTGCTACGATGTCCGACATATTTACCGTTGAGGTTGCATTTTCTAAACAATTGGATCAGCAACGACTCCACACAGGATAACAGAACTATCGCTCTACTTGACGGCAACGACATGGGCTGTATTAAAAGGCTATTTTACTACCTCTCGAATTCTTTCAAACTCCGAGCTTCGCTACTAAATGATTGATTAATTTATACTAAGCTCTCCTACTGTACTTGCGCCGTAAGAAAACGGAAACATTATTACTCATCGATAAAATACTAAGGAAACTTCGGAATCCCCTGCATTATGAATCTATGTATTCTTCCATATGCATAATAAATATATACATACATACAAGTTTCAAATCTTTAAGATTTTTGAAATTTTTCGAAATTTAAAGTCTTTTTAAATATTTTAAAACCTTTCGAAAACCTAAACTTCAATTTTATTTTATTTTCCGAAGTTTCAATTTAAAAAAAAAAAATTTTTTTGTAGACTTGAAAATAAATTAAAAAAAATTTTTTTTTTTTGCAGAACTTTCGAAACTGTTCCAAAGTTAAACTCTTTTTTTTTTTTTGGTTATTGAAAAATAATTAAAGTTAAACTGTTTTTGTTGTTTTTTTTTCCCTCAAATTCCGAAATTTTCGAAATTTTTCTTATTATTCATTTTATTTTCTCTACTCTCACTCTCTTTCTCCCGTTTCACTACTTTTTTTTCCCTCTCGTTCTCTTCATACCCACTCGCTATTAATCTAATTCTTATTTTAGGATAGGCCTATAAATAAATAAATCAAATTTTATTTTGGGCAATGTTTCATCCTTTCACGAATTTTCTCCCGAAAGGAAGAAATTCCTGTCACCGTTTTATTTCTGTTTTTTTTTCTCTTCCTCCTTCTTTCCGAAGCCGTTAATCACCAAACACAATAAAATATATATATGCATATGGTACAGCTGGTTCAAAACCACTCGTCGTCCTCGCTTTCCGAGTCGCTCATGCCGGCTAGACGAACGATGGAGCCTCCGGGAACCCACGTCCTGGTCCCGATGTAATGGCCGTGGATGGCTCGGGGAGGATACCCATAGTAGCGAAGGTGGGCCTGCGCGATGAGACGCTCGATCCCAAAATCGAACGATTCGATCGAAGTCACCCGCTCCCATGCTTCGTTTCGGCTCCTCACCGTCGCTCGTGCCGCCCGAGTGGCCTCCCGCTAGGGAAACTCAAAAAAAGAAAAATGTTTGTTTGAGAATAAACCAACAATTAATATTATTAATAATAATAAATACATATTGTTGAGAAATGCTGGGTTTTTTCGGATTCGAGACGACGCAGGTGTTGAATAATTTTCGACAGGAACACGTGGCGAATTGGGAAAACAAAAGATAGAATTTATTCACTAATTAACACTTTATTTTACACTGAATATTGTGAGTTTCAACGGTGAGAAAGTCCTTGAGGCGACATGTGAACGCTGTATCGTTCCGAGCCAAGAGAGCTAGCGAGGATTATATTAACTCCTCACGAGAGTTCCAAATGTATGAGAAGCCCGCGCGTGCTGTCCCGCGTAGAAAAAAAGAATCTTGTGAAGAATCTTTTAAAGAATCTTTGAAGGAATCTTGAAAAGAATCACGTATAGGATCCGGAGCAAGATTCTTTCCAGGATTCTTTTCAAGATTCTTTCTATCCAAAAGCGTTTTGAGAATCTTTCAAAGAATCTTGAAAAGCGTCTTTAAGAGAATCGTGAAATGATTCCGTCCATTAAACAGAAAAATCGTTGAAAGAATCTTAATGAAAATTTTCAGAGGAATCGAGCGAAACCACTTGATGCTTTCCTTTGGTGTCGAGACAGTACATTCGATACGTCAACGAAGGGTAAACCCCTCGTGTATAGTCGAACTCAGGACAGCTTTGCAGTCTTATATACGTTCAGGCTTCAAGTCACTTGCGAGAAACGCTTCGACCGCTCGCCATCTAGCGGAGTATTGTCCACCAGTGTTTCGTATGATGTCACTAGGTGGCGAACGGACAGAGCGTTTCTCGCAAGTGGTTTGAAGCCTCAGCGTATATGTAAGATTGGAAACCTTTTCTGAGTTCGACAATAAACGACGGGTTTACCCTTCGTTGATGTACCGAAATATACTGCCTCGACACCAAGGGAAAGCCATAACAGGTTTTGCTCGATTCCTCTGAAGAATTTCATTAAAATTCTTTCAACGATTTTTCTGTTTAATGGACGGAATCTTTTCACGATTCTCTTAAAGACGCTTTTCAAGATTCTTTCGAAGATTCGTTGTAAGATTCTCAGAACGCTTTCGGATAGAAAGAATCTTGAAAAGAATCCGGGAAAGAATCTTGCTCCGGATTCTATACGTGATTCTTTTCAAGATTCCTTTAAAGATTCTTTCAAGACTTTTTTTTTAAGATTCTTTAAAAGATTCTTCACAAGATTCTTTTTTTCTACGCGGGGTATCACGTCGCGAGCACGAGATCTCCGATTTATACGATTTTACTGATCGATTTGTGTCGAGCCAAATGAAAGTATATCCCGATGAGATTAAACAAACTGAGAGCACAATAATTTCACTGAGAAAACTTGAGAAAACCCTGATGAGTAGACCGCGATAAGAACAAAGAAAACGATTTCCGAAAAATACGTCCGCACGCTGTAGCAACCGTGAGAGAACTGAAGTCGCTGGAAGGGGAAACGAAATTCGCCGGCTTTGTGAGCGCAAGCTAAGCCCCGAGAGGTGCTGCCGCGCTATGGCCAAGGTCTTTTTTCAACATTTCCACCCGCCAGCAACAATGGGTATTGTTGATGAACCCTGTTTGGAGTTAGTCCTGGTGATCTTCCGGGTGAGTGTCTTCATTGTCTTGAGAGGTAGGCAAGATGGCGAGTTTTGCGATTGGTCGGGTGAGTGTTGTTGTAGCGGTTTTGAGTAAGACGATTCTAGTGAGTCCGTCTGCTCCTGGATGCAGTGCGGTAACTCTTGCCATTGGCCATTTGCATGGAGGCAGCCGTTCGTCTGTGAGTAGTACGAGTGATCCAACCTGGATGTTGTGAGTTGGGTGATGCCATTTTGAGATCGTCTGTAGTCGGTGTAGATAATGAGATGACCATTGCGTCCAGAAGCTTTGAGTTCGTTGTTGGATGAGTTGCCATCTTGTGAGTCGTGTCACCTGCAGATGCTCGAGAGATGGTTCCAGTAAAGTGGTGAGCGCACTGCCGATGAGAAAATGACCTGGAGTGAGTGCTGAGATGTCTGTTGGATCGTCTGTGAGTGGTTCCAGAGGTCTTGAGTTCAGAATCGCTTCAATCTGAGTGAGCAGAGTGCTGAGTTCCTCGAATGTGAGCACTGTATCTCCTACAGTGCGCCGTAGATGAAATTTGGTCGATTTCACAACTGCTTCCTATTTACCACCCATGTGTGGAGCGGCTGGCGGGTTGAACTGGCAGTCGGTGTGATCCTTTGAGAGCATTGAAGCGATTGTGAGATTTTCTTGAGAGCCTTGAGTGAAGAATCGTCGCAGTTCCTTATTGGCGCCAATGAAGTTGGTACCGCAATCTGACTAGAGTGTATGTGCGAGTCCACGACGTGATGAGAACCTCCTGTATGCTGAGATGCATCCGTCTGTTGAGTAGTCGCTGACCGCTTCTAGGTGTACAGCGGATGTTGAGAAACAGACAAAGGCACAAATCCAGCCTTTGAATGTTTTCGCTCCTCGCCCCTTCCATGTTTTGAGTGTTACCGGTCCTGCGTAATCGACTCCTGTGTGAGTGAACGGGCGCGAGGGAATAACCCGGCAGAGAGGTACTTGGCCCATCAGTTGATGTGCACAGATCTCCCTCTGTCGAGCACACCTCACGCACCTGAGAATATGAGACTTCACTGGGGCTCGCCCGCCGATGATCCAGTATAATTGCCGGATGTGAGCGAGCGTCGTCTGAGTGCCGCCGCTCTCAGAGTGAGTTGGTGAGCTTGGTCGATGATGAGTGCAGTCAGACGTGAGTGACGTGGTAAGATTGCTGGGTGCTGGCCTTCATGAGAATGTGCAGAGAAGGTGAGTCGTCCACCCACGCGTATGACTCCGTGTTCGTCGATGAATGCCGTGAGTCTGCTAAATGCATGATTTGGTGAGAGCATTTCATTTCTTGTCATTAATTTGAGTTCGTCTGCGAAGAACAGCGCTTGAGTTGCTTTTATCCAGAAAAGCCTGGTTTGTTGGTAGTCTTCCGCTGGTATGAGTGCGACAGGGTTGTGTTTGAGTTCGCTGCGTAACTTTGACAAAATTCTGAAATAAAGGGCGGTGAGACGAAACAGTTTGTGTAGATTGCTGAGGTGATTAATGAGATCCCACTGATGCTCAGGGGTTTGAGTCGCGACAAATTGTGAGAGGCCTGGACGGGCTTCGAGAGAACTGCTGGGATCCGTTTCGGCAGTTTGAGTTGGCTATGCTTCAGATGGGAGAGTAAGCCATGATGGACCTGCCCACCAGAGTGTGTTCTTGGAGTCGCGCTGTTGTTATGCCTCTGGAAGCACAGTCCGCTGGATTTGAGGTACCTGGAACATGTTTCCAATGAGAAGATTCTGTGAGCTCTTGTATTTTTGAGACCCGATTTCGGACATAGTCCTTCCAGCGTGAGGGATGAGCTCGAATCCACGTGAGAGAGCATTTTGAGTCCGTCCACAGATGAGTTGAGCTTACGTTCATGTTGAGTGTGGCTTGAACGTACGAAGCGAGTTGTGCCAGTAGCAGCGCTGCCGTGAGTTCCAACTTGTTGATTGTGAGTGGAGCTACTCGCGTCCTCGAGCAAACGAGAGATGACGAGAATGTGCCAGTGGACGGTGATTAGACGCGAATGTAAACAACTGCCGACATGCCAAGTTTTGAAGCATCGGAGAAGCCATGAAGTTCGACTGATGAGTCGCTTCACGTGTTGAACCAACGGGGAATTGAGAGCCTGGCCAGGCTGTTGAGTTCTTCTCGGATGATGAGCCACCTTGATGAGATTTCCGGGGGTAGAGAGTCGTCCCAACCGAGTTTGATGAGCCATAGTTCTTGTAAAAGCATTTTGGCTCTGATGATTACCGGTGAGAGAAAGCCAAGTGGATCGAATATCTGAGCTACTCCAGATAAAATTATGCGTTTCGTGAATCTTCCAGAGGATGATGAAAGCTTCGATGAGAAAGTGAATTTGTCATCCTGAGAATTCCATTTGAGTCCGAGAATTTTTGATGTACAATCGTCAAGTGAGATGGATGTGCTCGATGAGGTCTCGATTAGGAGTGCCTTGAGGAGTTCTTGATTCGTTGAGTGCCACTTAGCGAGTGGGAATCCACCCGCTGTGCACAACCCTTTAAGTTGTTGTGCGATGTCGATGAGCTGGTCTAGTGTGTCTGCACCTCCGAATATGTCATCGACATATCGTCCGTGCTTGAGTGACGGCATTGCCAAGGGAAAGCTGCTGCCTTCGTCTTCTCCGAGTTGAAGAAGTGCACGACAAGCAAGATATGGAGCTGCTTTTGTGCCGTATGTGACCGTGGTGAGTTGGTATGGGACCTCTTGCATGCTTTCGTTGACCCAGAGCATCCGCTGCAAGTTCCAATCATCAGGATGAACTTTGACTTGCCTGTACATCTTCGTGATGTCCGTTGAGAAGATGTGACGATGGCAGCGGATCCAAATGAGTACGTCCGCGATGTTGAGAAGGAGGTTTGGTCCCGTGTGCATGAGATCGTTCACTGAAATGCCTGATGAGGTTGCGCTGGACCCATTGAAAACGACGCTGAGCCTTGTGGTTTCACTGTCCGGTCTGAGTACTCCGTGGTGAGGCAAATAGTAGTGAGTTTCGCCTGGCTGCCTTGTTTTTGATGGGGCTCTCACCATGTGTCTCAACTGTTCGTATTCGGACAGGAATTCTGAGTATAGACGTTTGTACTCACAGTCATTTGAGAACCTTCTGATGGTGCGTTGAAGACAGTGGTTAGCGGTCCTATATGAGCTGCCCAGGGTGTTGAGAGGTGCCTTGAGTGGAATCCGAATGATGTATCGTCGGTCTGAGTCACGTGAGTGAGTGTTGCGAAAGTGAGTATCACACTCTTGTTCTTCTGGCGTGAGTGCATCTGCGGTTTCTTTTGGAACCTCTTCTTGAATCCAGAATTTCGTGAGAAGTTGGAGAAGAGAATGCTTTTCTGAGTGCGCCTGAACGTGGTGAGTGTAGCTTGATGTGGTCTTCGTGGTGTTTACTGGACCAAGAATTAGCCAACCGAAGATCGAGAGTTGAGCGATAGGCATTGTTGGAGCTCCTTTGGTGATGTTTGCCTTGATGATTTGTCCGTATGAGTCTGCTCCTATGATGATGTCGATGTGTCTTTATCTGAGAAATTCTGGGTCAGCAAGTGTCAAGTTTCGAATATGAGGCCACTCTGGCGGCTGAGCGTCAAATGATGGTGAGATTGACGTGACCGTTCTGAGAATGTGAGCGTGAACTCTGATTTCTTCCTTGGTGTGAGTCGATAGGAGCGTGAGTGATGCTGAGCCATGCGTTTGAGTTGCTTTGGTTCCTCCAATGCCGATGATGGTGGTCGTTGAGTGCTGTCGCGTTATTTTGAGTTGTTTGATGAGATGTTCCGAGATGAAGGTGAGTTCTGATCCTGGATCGATGAGTAACCGAGCACGATGAGTTCCAGTTGAAATTTTGATGAGTGCGAGAGCGGTTGCTAACAGCGTGTTGTGAGAGGTCGGAGATGAGCTTGCTGTGGTGACGATTGCATCGGCTCTTCATTCTTGAGCGATCTTTGATTGTTGAGGTGTTCCGGATGATTGCTGATTCACAGCCGTGTCGTGCAACATCGTGTGGTGGTGAGCCTGACATTGCTTGCATCGTTGCTCAGATCGACATGAGTGTGCTTGTGCCTTCCGAGGCAGTTGTAGCAGAGACGCTTTTCGTTGGCCATGTGCCTGCGTTCGGGTGGAGTCTTTGCTCGGAAGTCTGGGCACGACACAATGAAATGATTGCCCTTGCAACAATCACATGGGTATCCGGATGACGGCTTCTGTTGAGGAGGCATTGAGGGTAGTCCTTGTTGAGCGGATACTTGATGAGCAGTCGATGATTTTGCCTGCCGTGGCTTCTGAGCTGTCTGTTGAGTGCTCTCAATTCGCTCAAGCGCCCTTGTGCGAGAGGTGATGTACGCCTCGAGTTGAACAAAGCGAGGATAGTCCACCGATGAGCCTAGGGACGTCTCCCACTGCTCTCTCGTCGCTCGGTCCAACTGCTTGGAAACGTGATGCTCCACGATGCAATCCCACATATCAGCGGTCCTGCCCAGTGACTGCAATGCTTTATTAGCTTCTGAGGCTGTAAGGATGAGTTTGTTGAGACCGGCGGCAGAGCGAGTAGTGAGCGGCGTGACTCTGTTGTGGCCGTTTTTCATACTCACCCGCGAATGATGGTAAGCCAAGCTCGGGCAGTCGTGCTCTGAATGACTCGTCTGTTGAGTACTGGATGAGATAAGGAGCCTGTTGAGCACGGATGAGTCCTTGTTTGAGTCTCGCCAGTTGTCGTTTCAGAGTGGTGACCAGAGTGAGTTCCTGAGCATGAGTGTTTTCTTTGAAGTACTCATGTTCGAGCTGAGATGCAGACCATCTTGCCTCGAGGTAGAGGTGCTCCTTTTGAAATGCTTTGTACACTTCCTCGACTTGAGAGCTTGTTGTCGAATGCTCTTCGAGTGAGAAGCTTCCGTCAGCTGTTGTGTCTGCCAACGCGTTGAGGATATCCTTTAAACAAGTGAGTCGACCATGTTGAGTTTTGACCTTGAGTAACAATTCGGTTGAGAGACATGCTGGTGAAGTGCCACGTGAGTGTGTGCCCTCCTTCGGAGGGTTGAGTTTTCCCTGGTCGACTTCCTTTGGGATGTTGAGTGCTTTCCCCGCGAAAGCAGGAGTTGGTTGTGTGCCAGGGGTGTCCGAAGAGGTTTCCTGGTGAGGTTCGATTTTTGGTTTGCCGTCGTCACTCATTTTGTTTCGACGATGCACGATCTCCAAGAATGTTTAAGTGAGAGCGCTCGATGAGGCGTCAGATGAGAGTTGCACTTGAATTTGCGTGAGGGAATACCAGAGTTTTAATTTGAGCTGCACTGTGACTCGCAGGGTATGCCAGCGACTGCGCTGAGGAGAATGCCGAACGCTGCGCCAACGAGTATGCCGACCGCTGTGTGAGAGAGCTTGATGAGCGCGACAATGATTGGCAGTGTATGCCAGTCACTGCGCCGGTGAGTCTGCCGAACGCTGGGCCGACGAGTATGCCGATCACTGGGTGAGAGAGCTTAATGAGTGCGACAATGATTGGCAGTGTATGCCAGTCACTGCGCCGATGAGTCTGCCGAACGCTGTGCCGACGAGTATGCCGACCACTGCGCGAGACGAGAGCGCTAGACGCGACCGCAGTGTTGCTAGGTTGGAAAAGATCAAATTCTGTAGATGGCGCCTCGAAATTTCTTTAGATTTCTTTAGTCACAGATTACACTCGGTACGGCCCGTGAGCCGAACCGTAATGTTCAAAGTCGTCACTCGTTATCACTCAAGTCGACAAAAATCGCCAACAGAGGTCCTCTAACTCTAATTTTCATACGCGTGACAGCAACAAGCGACGAAGCGACACGTGCGAAAGACATGCAATGGAGAAAGACAACAATATATTTTGTCTTTGTCCATCGCATGTGTTGCTTGCCGCTGTCGCGCGTATGCAAATCCGGTATAAGTTGCCAAAAATACGATGATTTAAAAATAACCAAAGCAAACAGCTATAAACGAATGCGATAAACTTACGGTGATTTATCACAGTGTACAGTAAAAAGAAATATTCTTTTATAAGTGAATAAATAGTAGGACAGGAAAGGAAGGACGAAAGCTTAAAAACCCAACGACATAAGCGAACCTATTGAACTCAACGAACCTGAAGAACCCATTTAAGAATTAATTGGCCATACAATTATTTATAAAATATATACGTTTTAGAGAATAATAAAATTCACAAATTTTCAATAAGACTGCGAATTTATTACTCAATAACTCAACTAGTATTAATGACTCGTTAATTATTAACATCGTTAATATCACATTTGTCTTTCGTATAAATCACATTTTCCTTTAACTGATATCAAATATCACATCTTACATAGTCAAATGTCATAGTCCTACTTCTAATAATATAAAAATGTAATGGAACTTTTATCCGTTGAAACTCTGTATCTCGACATCTCGAGATGTCTTTCGTATAAATCACATTTTCCTTTAACTGATATCAAATATCACATCTTACATAGTCAAATGTCATAGTCCTACTTCTAATAATATAAAAATGTAATGGAACTTTTATCCGTTGAAACTCTGTATCTCGACATCTCGAGATGTCTTTCGTATAAATCACATTTTCTTTTAACTGATATCAAATATCACATCTTACATAGTCAAATGTCATAGTCCTACTTCTAATAATATAAAAATGTAATGGAACTTTTATCCGTTGAAACTTTGTATCTCGACATTTCGAGATGTCTTCATTTTTCTTTATCGCTTTTTGGTTGCTCGTACATCGAATTATTGTGTCGCTTTAGGAGGTCGCGAGTCACAGGAAAATTGAAGCAAGCATTATCACTAAGTAAGGCCTTCGTGTACAGCAAACCCTTCAAAGCTGGAGTATCCATGCAATTCCTCGTCTTCGTCTTGCACAAATTAATCTGCGAGAAGATTCGCTCTGCATTGGCACTCAAATGCGGCAACGATAGAAGGTTCAATACGAACTTCGATAGCAGAGGAAATTTTGGAGATCCGTCTCCACAAGTTATCTTCTGTACCATGACCCAAAATTTGCACGTGGAACTTGACTCCGTCTCTATTGACAAATTTGTATTACGCAGTTCTCGCCACTCTGCATCCAAGTCATTCAGGTATTTCTCCTCGATTAAATTCGGAAAACAGCATGCCAGAGTTGCGATTGAGGTTGCTGGTGACGCGCCGACTTTTGAAAAATTAGTTGAGTCCAGAACCGACATCATTTGTATTACCTTCACTTGGGGATCTCTGAAGTTGAACCGCTTCTGAATCTGCTTGCAGCCCTCGATATAAAACGCGAGACATCGTTGCCGCAAATGATAAATCACATCTGGCTTCACGTTGTGCTGCTTTTTGAAAAGTACCGCCGTCAATGTCGCACCCAACTACACGTCCACGAGTTGTAAATAAAAATGGGGGTCCTGCACGTTTATGTCCTCCACTTTAGTTTTTTGAAGATAATTTGGCTGCATGAAGAATCCGACGAATGATTTGAATACAGCTGCTATCCTGTCATACAATACGTGCATCTTCGAATCTTCTGCCTGCATTTCAGCATTTAACGAGTGGAAGAAAGGCAGCACGAATTCCAGAAATTGCAGGTACATCTTGATATATTGTTCCTTCAATCTCATTGATATGGTTTCTGCCGCGAGAACTTTGTCCGACATCGCTGCTTTCTCGAAAAATGGAATTAGAGCGGTATATTGCTCGAAAATTCGCTTCACGACCGGCAAAAGTGAGAGCCATCGCGTTTGGCTGGGCTGTAACAACTTGTGCGGCTTGAGTTCCAATAGGGCTTGGAACTGCCTGAACTCTTGAAGTCGTTTGCAACTATTATTTAGATAGTTGTACACGTCCCTGCAAACATCTTCAATAATTCTCGGCAACGTAGAGCATGCGTAACTGGCACACAAAGCGAACGAATGGCATATGCACTTCATCGTGAATAAATTCGGGACGTCCTTAGCGAGGAGAACTGCAAGTGAATGGTTTACACCAAACATATTGCTCGCTCCGTCCGAAGCAAAACCTATCAGGTTTGTTCTGTATGGAATATCGTTTTCCGTGAGGAACTGGACAACGCAGTTGTACAGGCTTTGCGCTGTCGCATCCGCGACTGGAACTAGCCCGAGAAATTGATCGGAAATAGCTTTTCCATCGAAGTATCTGGCGATGATGACCAGGTGCTTGATGGATCTCACATCCGTTGATTCATCAACGATAATGGAAAACTTACCGTCCCGAAGAAATTGGACAATTGTTGCGAAACCGCTCGCGCCAGTTACGTTCTTGACGATTTGCGTGCATTTTGTCCTGTTGCAACTTATCGCCTTCACAACTTCGGGATCGGTGCCGATAGTTTGGATCAAGGGCACTAAGTGTTCCATAACGTTGAGTGGTATGTCGTGCTCCGCAACAAAGCTAGACATCCGAATTTCGGCCTCCTTAACTCGTTGCGACAGCAGGTTCTTCTTTTGAAAACAATCTGGAATTTCAGGCTGGTTGACAGCGACAGATTTTGCTTTTGCGACATGCTTCGCGCTCGCTTGGTGTTTTTTGCGATTGGAACATCCTCCAACAGTTGTATAATCTTCATTGCAGATCTTGCAATGAAAATGATTATTGCCTTTAGCACTCCTCGCAATCCAGATTTTGAAGTTGGGATCCATCTCCCAGCCAGAGTTATATTTCTGCGCATATGTTTTATTCGCCCTTTTTCTTTTTTTCGATGGCTGCTTAGCGGCCTGTTCATTCGACGACGAACAGCTGTCCGTATCTGAACCCATTCCGACTAAAAAATAGTACAATATAATTCGTTAGTGATTCAGATATCAGGTTAACAATAAAAAAGGATTCTAAAGTATATATACGGCATTCCAAATTCCATGCCAACTCGATCAACGGCCGAACCTCACCTTGCCCAAATGCCCAATCCGATTCGCAATTTTGTATGTTGTTCTTCAACATAAAAAATGCGTATTGCATTTTTTCAGATTTTTTTTTAAACTAGGTTTTATATTTATAAATATTCAAAGCTAAACAAAAAAAACGCCATAATTTAAAAATCCAAAAAAAAAAAAATCTGAAAAATACTACGTCAAAAAACGAAATTTTCGGTCCAGAAGCGAAAGTGGAAAAAAATTCTTCTACCACTTTTTGTATTTAAAAAAAAGGAAAAGATGATTAAAACGTATTTCAATGTTTTTGGCTGTAAAAACGGTTTGTAATTGGATGCGAATAATGGAATCACGACCATTTGATATCTTCATAACACTCTTTCCATCGAAGTTACATTTTTTAAAAGATTTTAACGTATAAAAAAAAAACACCATGAAATACAGAAAATGTAGAAGACATTTTTGTTCCACTTTTGCTTCTGGACCAAAAATTTAGTTTTTTGACGTAGTCTTTTTCAGATTTTTTTCGGATTCTTGAATTGGGCCGTTTTTGTTTTGCTTTAACTCGATTCCTCAAGCATATTGATTCGTTAAGACCGGTGAAACAAAAATTAGCGGGCGCCCACTGGGTTTGCGGATGGGTGAACGAAAGTGGACGGCCGAAAGTGACCGTATCGTGTTGCGATTCTCGAATAAATTTGAGTTTCCGAGTGTGCTCACGTAGAATACATAAAAAATACGTAAGAAACAGGAGTTTTCCATCTAGCCATTCTGCATACATCTTCATAATAGGGTAGTAAAGATAGAAAAAAAAATCGATTCAATAGAGGAAGGCGTTTATTTAAAAAACCTAGATGAAAAAAAACCTATAATTAAATTATATCTTGTATATTGTTGCGTTTGCTACCTAGGCATTCTACATACTTCTTCATAATGGTCAGTGAATAAAGAAAAAAATATGAGTTCAACAAAGGAAGACCCTTACTTAGAAAACTTAGATTAAAGGAAAATATACTAGTAACCAAATTTGACGAGATTTAAAAAAATTAGTAACCAATTGTACAAAGAGTACGTAAAAAAATAATTTTCGTATTTTTTAAATTACATTACGCTTCGGCGTTATCGAGATATTACCAAACCAAGCTAAATATGAGCAAACAGTTTATCTCGTAAGCCGAACACCGCATGCTCTTGAAATTTAGTACTTTTTCTGAGGTCGTATAGTACTACAATACTGCGAACTTACGACATTTTTTGGGAACAATGAAAAATCGGTTGGCCAAATGGTTGGAATATCTCATACATGTGTTCATTTTGTGTATACATGACCATTGTGGATTACTCCAAGAATAGATGCAGTCAGTCATGGAAGTAAAGCGTTAATTAATTATTGAACTGATCCAATAGTATTTAGAGTGGGATTTATTGGTCAAGGGATGTTTCGTTGCGGGATGGTTTTTTCCCAACGTTTTATTGTAGAATGGTTTTTTTACATTCTGCCGGGGATCTTTCGAGACAAGGAATGAAACTTACATTTCGGTTGTACGGATGGAATAAAGCAAAAATGTATTCTCATTTTTATTATATATATTCCCATGTACAAGATATTTTGGTATCACCGTAGGCTAAAGAAAATCATCTAGGATTTTCCTTTTTACTTAATCCGATTGTTGGAGAACGTTGAAGGCGGAGTAAGAAAGCTTAAGCAGCTGCAACAATATTAAAGCATACATGCATATCACTTGAATTGTGTACAACATAATTATGTCTAAAAATTGGTTGCTTACATTAGTGAAATAATCAAGATTCAGAGTTACGAAGTAACCGCTAGTGAACTCGATGGGACGTAAACATCGCGTCATTATTATAAGTAAGCTTCGTTGTCCATTGACACTCAGAGACTCCCACTCAATTGCATAGATAGCATCACCGACGGCTAGACTCTTGGGGAGAAAAAGATCTATGAGAAGTACGGTTAATAATTTTAGCCTGTTAATATTAGAAACTGCGCAAGACAATGCGAAAAGTTCTACTTTGAGTCATTGTTTATATGTTTTAAAAGTAGAAAAAAGTGATAAGTGAAATTGGACCCATCAATAAATAAAAAGTTGTCACCCGTGTAGAAAAAAGTGGTACAGTTGAAATTCTCGGCAAGATCTCGGTGAGAATGTCGAGAGTCTCGCAGAGAACCTTCCGCCGAGATTCCATAAAGTATATCCACTACGCCAGTCCGGATGCGCTCTGATATCTAAATAAGATGCTACCGATCTGCTACTGCACGCTATGAAAATTATGTTGTTTTTTTTTGCTTACTACCCATTTGCTCTCGTTCGTCACCGACAGCTATCTCTATTTTTCAGCTCTCGGTATCTTGTTGTCCAATCGATTCCTCATTTAACTCTGACACTATCGCTTTATTTTGCTTGTTCTCGTTAAGTTGTGGTCTGTTAACGCTCCCGTGTTCTAGAAGCCTCTCTACTACGTATTTACTGAATAAATTCTCTATTACTGTATAATTTTCATATAGTCCACGTTAGTTAATTCTGACTCTCACCCATCTGCACTGTCACTCCCTCGCAGATCCTATCACTGCTTGTTCGCAAGATTTTTTCAAAGACTTTCATGAAGATTGTTTTAACAATTTTTACTTTTCACAATTCTCTTAAAGACACCTTTCATGATTCTTTGAAAGATTCTTTTCACGCTACCGGAGAAAAAGAATCTTGAAAAGAATCCTAGAAAGAAACAACAGATTCCGCTTGAAGCTTTTAAATATTTTTATAAAGATTTTTTCAAAGATTTTCTTCTTAAATTGACGAAATCTTTTCACTATTCTCTCATAGAAACTTTTCAAGATTCTTTACACGATTCTTACAAAGATTCTCAGAACGCTTTCCAATAGAAAGAATCCTTGAAAGAATCTTGCTCCGGGTCCTGTACGTGATTCTTTTCAAGATTCTCCACAAAATTCTTTTTTTCTACGCGGGTGCTTCCAAGCGTTACTTTGGAGTCATTGTTACACCGATGCTGGGCTGGAGGTTGCAGATCGGGTCGATTCGTAGGCGCGTCTATGGGGCATTGGCGCAACTTAAGCGGTCTGCGAGGGTACTCGATGCCTCTTCTCGGGCATGGCTTTCACGCACAATTGTTCTTCCTCATCTTGATTGCTGTTCAGCTATGTTGTGTGATGTCAACCGTGAGCTTTATTTGAAACTGCAGTGTTCCTTCAATGGTGTAGTGCGCTTCATGCTCGGGCTGCGTTGGCGTGGCCATGTTTCCGCGGGTCGGCGGTCGCTTGATTGGCTTTCGGTGGTGAATAGGCATCGAGACTTTATTGCCTGCCTACTTGATTCTATATTACGCTCGGGACCCCGACATATCTCTGCGGCCGCCGTATGCGCCGTTTGATGAAGGAGTCACGTGGTGCCAATGGGACAACCTACTGGCTGTCAACGCCGGTCGCGCGGATGTCGGCCTATCGCAAATTCTTTTAAGTTAGTGGATCGTGCCTTTGAAACGAACTTCCGCTGTCTATTTCACGGGGCTCCTCGCTGGCAATATTTAGGAGAGGTTTGTTGTAGTATCTGATGTCACTGTAGCAGTGGGCTGCTGCGCCTGTCGAGTGAGCCAGGCTCTGGGGCTGACGTTGATCGAATTCTTATTTTTATGTGTTTTTGTTCTTTGGTCGTCTCTCATTTTCTCCCATGTTTCGCCCCATTCAGTTTAAAATTAGCTTTCAGTACTCCGCGTTGTTTTCATATATTCTTTGTGCCTTTGTCCTTAGGGAATTTAATATTCCAGGATCTTAATAAAATACTATACTATCTGTAATCTGTTATTACGATCTGTGTTTCGATGCCTGAAACTAATACGACGATATCGACGGTCTTGACGCACTATTGTAACCACAATGGAAACTACGCTAACTGAAGGTGGGAATGGTAAAGTGTTTAAATTAAATCAATTCCCATAACGATTTGGTTGTTGCTCCTCCGTGATGAGACGAGGACACCTTGAAAATTGCAACCCTCCAATTACAAAAATATACTTTTTTATTCGTACAACCTATCCTAGATTCTCTCTAAGATCCCAGAGAATCTATTGCAGATTCTATATGAGATTCGATAAAATGTATCCTAACTTCTTACCGAGATACTTTGAAAAAACTTTTAAAAAATTTGTCCGGTTAAAGTTAGACCTCACAGAAAATTTCAGGCTAGTTGCATTGAGCTCTATATATAATCTATCCTAGATTCTTACCGAGATACATTGAAAAAACTTTTAAAAAATTCGTATGGTTAAAGTTAGAACCCACAGCAAATTTCAGGCGAGTTTCATTGGTATCTATATATAATCTATCCTAGATTCTTACCGAGATACATTGAAAAAACTTTTTAAAAAATTCGTACAATCTATCCGAAATTCTTGACGATATTCCAGAGAATCTATCCTAAATTACGACTAAAAAATCATAAATAAAAATTCAATAACACTTACTTAGCCCAGATAACTAAGACTCACTCGAACAACACTTTTTCTCCGGATTCTTTTATTTACCACAATATGCTACGTGTTACCTCTCTCACTGCACAAACGATACTAAACCGACTTGTATCCAAAAAGTCCGCACCGGCATTTAGAAGCAGGGACATCGATTCCGCATGTGGAAGCAATAATAGACACCAAAACTGGAGCAAGCTCTCCTTCCGAGAAGCTTTTAAAACTCTTTCACGCATCGACCTCCCGGATCCTCAGCATCCGCGTAAACGCAGATTGTCACCGCCGCTGAAGAGGCATCATAAACTGTATAGATTATTGCCATCAGCCGCGCTAGATAAAAGAACAGCCCTCCTGCTTACTAAGGAGCGTTACACTTGGAAACTACTAGAATATCTATCTTTTTTATGCGTAGTATTATAGCCCCGAATTCCAGCGACTAATGTAACCCGTCCTACTCTTCCGATGACCAAAATTGTAAACTTAGCCTCCCACCACGTTCTCTTTCCTGTATAAAAACCCTTGCCCACAAGGCAAGTCGAACTTAGTTTAGTTTAGTTTTCGTTTAGTCTTACGTCGGATGTAGACACGACGGTCCAGACCTTCGTCAGAAGGGAGCGAGTAGGACTACCGTAGTAGTCAATCGGTCGAACAGTCTTTTGCTAAGTCTTCGTTTAATTCTACAGATCGCGATGCGCGGCTTCTCCGTTAGCTGAGTGCGAGTAGAATTATCCTATTTGTTTCTCAAAGTAAAAATCATTATAAAAGTGTTTAGAATCAATCGGTAGATTGAATATTCCGCTAAAAATGCGACGTTACTTAAAATTGTGAATTCCGTTAGAAACGCGACGTTTATTGAAATTGTGTATTCCCCTAAAACGCGACGTTATTGAAACTGTGTATTTCCGCGACGTCTTTATTATTATCCCGCTGCGGCGACGAAGCTCCGAATCGTACGATAGTATCAACGTCTCTCCCATTGTCAAGGTATTTATTATTAAGAAACTTGTGTACTTGTATCGAATGCTAATAAACTCTCTTGAAACTAAACAATTTCTAGTACTCTGGTTAATAGAACAGGACTTCTCGAGGTCCTCAGCGTTACCCACGACACTCTACTATTTTTAATCGTAGAACTAGAGATATACTAACCGCACGGTGTAATCTCGCATTTTCTCAACGTCTCCGGACGTCACACTATTCTAGATTTTATACGTCTATACAGAATCTATACTAGATGGTATACGTCTATACAGAACCCAAAAAAAAAACACCTTCGGTGTATAAGAACCTGAAACAAGTACATTTACATCAACAGTTGTATCTATTCTTGCAAAAAGTCATGAAATAATCAATTACAAAAGTATAAATATTAATATTAGTAGCAATAAAGATTATGACATGATAACACAAAGTTGCTTGAGTCCGTTCATAAAAATTACTTGCCCGGCCATAGAATCGGCTATTGGTGTTGGCAGTCGACGAAACGGTTAATCGTGTGTATTTAGCTAACGTATTTAGTTCATTAATTCGCTAAGTAGAACCGCCGGGCAAGTAATTTTTATAAACGGACTCATGCAACTTTGTGGTATCATATCATAATCTTTATTGCTACTAATATTAATATTTTTACTTTTGTAATTGATAATTTCATGACTTTTTGCAAGAATAGATACAACTGTTGATGTAAATGTACTTGTCTCAGGTTCTTATACACCGAAGGTGTTTTTTTCGGGGATTTGTCTACTTTTTGCAAAAAGTCTCCTTGTCGATTTCATACTAGCTTTTCCATATTATCGTCAAATTGTAAATCACGAAGTACGAGTATACACTTTCGAGGCTTTACATTTTTAGTTGTCCATTCCGTTTAGTTGTTCATGTCCTATTCCATTTATCCTAATTAATCACTTGATTGATCGATTTTCATTCGACTTAAGGTGATGTGTTACATATCGTCTGTCTTTCTCAGATCGCCATAACCCGTGCAGAAATTAGTTCGGGCAGCCGCGATTAAATAAGGGGCCTTCTTAGGTATAAACGTGGCATCCACAATAGGGAATCCACTCTAGAACCCTACTAGGCTGAACAGAGGCTGCCACGACAAAATATATAGTAAAGAATGTCCACTTCGGGGCCTAATCAGGCTCAAATGTGGAACCCTCACTAGGGTCACCCATATTGAGCCTCTTCGTTGCCTAAAAAGGTACCCTTTACAGACAGCTGTATAGGCACTGTATAGGCAACTTCATAAGCCCTTTATAATTTGATTTTTTTATATTTCCGATACGTATTCTGCAATAGGTATGACAAATTATTTCCTTACTGAAACCTGTCAGAGTTAACCAGGTGATCACCCATCTAACTATTGAAGGTCAGTGTCAGCTAAGCGGTCACCCATCTATGTATGACCATCAGTCGCCAACCCCGCGGTCATCCATCTAAGTAATTACCGTCAGGCTAGGCGGTTATCCAACCTAGTACTGACAGTCAGAGTTAGCAAAACGGTCACCTATCTAAGTATTGACCATCAGTCGTCAGCCACGCGGTCACCCTAGTACTAACCCTCAGGTCATTCAGACGATCGTCCACCCAAATACTAACGAACTAATGCGCGCAAACAATGAAATAAGCAACTTCGTTGAATATGTTTATAAATGACAAAAACGATACAATGTATCATTTTTTATATAACCGATTGCCGTGAGAAATAACTGAATGTGCTTCTATTATTACCACAGCAGACGCAATCATATAAATCTATAAAGTTCGGACTATATTACACGAATTTCATTTTATATTTCATATTACCGATATTCAAATAGACAAAAAAAATTGTATAATCATATGATCTGAATGGCCGAGTGAGCTAAAGCGCAGTGCAACATCATCCGGAAGGTCCCAGGTTCGATTCGCGTCAATGTCAAAAAATTTTTATATATTTTTTCAGTGCTTAATATGTACCATCATGTAGAGGAAGATGTAATATCTACTTAAAATGCAGGATTACTCGATTTAATAAGCACAAATTAATATTTTTCAATCAATTTTTCTTTATTACTTTAGTAGGGGCTTAATAGGTCAGCCTTTATAGGCCCTAACAGGGAAATCTATAAAGGCCCTGAACTTTGAAGCGTGACCAGCCTAGTAGGGCTGTACTTAGATTTCCATACTGGGCCCCTAATAGAATTGGGGCAAACTAGAAAGGGCCAAGTACGAGCCCCAACTATTTTTCTGCACGGGAAGTGCGAGTGAGATAGCTGAATCATTCCGAAGTCTTTTTTGTCGCCACGGTTGATTTTTCGCATAAAAGTCGAGAAGTACTGATTGCAGGGTACCAAGACGCAGTCAGTACTTCTCGTCGTTTGCCTGAAACATCAATTGTGACCAAGAACAACGCTTTACAGTTTTTGTTAACGACCGAGCTGTAACACATCACGTTAAATCAATTTCGAATTTTCATCCGCCATATTGGACTCGTGACTTTGAATTTATACATTTTGAAGACAGATTCGTAATCAGCGACTTCGAAAACCCCCTCATACCAGTTTTCATAAGAATCAAGTTAATTATTGTATTTTGGTGTGCTATATTGGATTCGCCATTTTTTATTTTTTTGTTTTGCGGACCTATTCGTAATCAGTGACCTCGAAAACCCCCGAGTTCCAAATTTTGCGAAAATCGTTTGCGATAATCGATGTGCGAGAAGAGAGCTACATACAGTGAGAGAGAAAGAAAGGGGGAGCGTGACTGCCGTGAAGTTAGATGCACGTCGTCGTTTGTTATAGCGACGGCTGCTTGCAACATGGCGGCGTCCGCTAGTCCGCCAGTGGACGCCGCCATATTGTGTGCGATGATGACGACCACTGAACATCTATTCTGACGTGGTTAAAAAAAAGAAACAAGGATATCTTTCATGCGCGGCTTCCTATAGATTTCATTTTGGTCGCAATCAACAGACCGTTCAAAAAACATAATTTACGTGTCCCTAAAAAACATATGTGTTTTCTACGTATTTAAAGAATACAAGAAAAATTTTTGAGAGTGACCGAAAAGAAGTTGCTTCGAGCATAAGAGTCTTGTCGCGTCTCGATGTCTCGGTCGGTAAGGTCGGTCGTCGTCAGTATCTGGCGTAAATGTACTTGTCTCGAGACGCTACCGCGTCTCTTGATCGATACTAGATGCTATACATCTATACAGAATCTATACTAGATGCTATAGGTGTCCCGTGAGAATTTCGAAACGAATTTGGGATAGATTATACGATTTTTTAATAGTTTCTTCAAAGTACCTCGGTAAGAATCTGCGATAGATTCTCTAGAATCTCGTATGCTTGACTATAAATGGGTTCTCTGGGAGATTTTTTAGATTCTCGGCCAGATTCTCGAGATTCTCGCCGAGAAACTTAACTGTACTATTTTTTTCTACGCGGGAGGTTCCGTGGGTTCCGTGGGTCTTTTTTCTGCAGTACTTTCTTTCGGGGGACCTTTTTTTCCCGTGGTGCTTTTTTCAGGGTTATTTTTTCTCGGGTACTTTTTTCTGAGGTACTTTTTTACCGAAGAACTATCTTCCCTGGGATTTTTTTTTCACATACTTTTTTCCGGGATTCCAAATAATAACTGAAAATAAATTTAATAATAAAGTATAATTCATGTAATAATTAACAAGAATGAGTTCCGTGAACGCTAAGCGTCACGTTGCGAACTGTGGTGAGTTTTCTCTCTTACTTTGACGGGATGGCTGAGGCATGTCACGCTATCGCTTAATAATTTTTATGGAATATATGGAATAATCCAGAAAAATACCATAAACATTATATCCAAAAAACCGTTTCCTCTTGTCGGCCGGTGTGCGGCCGAACCGCGTGGACCTCGCGAAATACTTTACTGATGAGACAAAATTCGTGTCGTTTCATCATGGCTAAAGGCCTGTATTTATGTTCCACGAATTCCGAAATTAACTACAAATCTTAACAGGCAACTACGGGGCGCCGTATTGTTGTTGGTATTTATGTTTTGTTGTTGGTGTTGTTGGTTTATATATATATATATATATATATATATATATATATTGTAACGGAACGCCTTACCCCCAGCGAGAAACTCGAAAATAACGTTCCGTTCAATCGTTGAGTCTTAGACCCCAACGGCTCGAGCACATACACCGCGCCGTAGAAACTCGCGGATTCAAACCGATCAACGATCAAACGGATGGCAGTTGCCAGCCTCTCTGGTAGTGGGGCGAACAGTATAAAAGCCAGCCACTCGCTACGATCTTCTCTCATTAGACACCTAACTATCCTGCATAAAGGACCCTCTAGTATTAAGACTTATTATTATATTCCGACTCTTACAGGCCTCAATATTGCATTGACACTTGGTAAGAGTTTCCTTGAGCACAGCCCAGCTCGCCCGATTGCCTGAGTATTGCACTCACACTTTCGGTTTTTCCCGTGAGCACGCCCAGCTCCTGTGTGCCTTAGCATTGCGCTAACACGCACAGTTTCTTCTTATCTTTTCTATCCTCAATGTTCTGTTACAATATTCGTTAGAATATCGTCCTTCTTTTTCCGCCTTTAAAACATCCCGTAGGCCTCGATATTGCATCGACACCTACTTCCACCGTACCAATAGTTTACATAGGCCTCAATATTGCATTGACACCTATTCCAGTTGAAAACCCCAAAAAACCGCATTAATCCGCGCTTCCTGTAGGCCTCGTTATTGCAACGACACCTACAACCCCAATGTAACTCCGCTATTTGAAATACCGGCCTCGTTACTGCAACGACACTGGTATATCCATCTCTCCTTTGCCTCATCTTCATAAACTTTCTTGGCAGTGGTCAGGGATCTCACCCACACGACCACTACTAAGAGAGCTACCGAATTTATTCGCCCGGTACTGTATATCGACGGTACCTGTAGAAAAACTGAGGTAAACAACGCTCCATACCCGAATATACGCGCAGGCCTTGGTATCGCACCAACACTTGCCCGTGTCTCGCATATGATCTACTAGAGCCTGGCAGACGCCTAGCTCACGCACTTTCTCACACACACATACCAACAAATTTAAATCTGAGCAGTTGAACTATCATAAATCTGTCTCGAAATTACGGAAGCCTTCGTAATTAAGAGTTTCGAGCATTTAAACTTTCTTTTGCACGTCGGCTACATGCTGACGTATCGAGTCACGCTTTTATAGATTTAAAGGGATTTATTAATTAAATAGTCACATATTAGTAATAATCTCTTGCTGATATAATAGTCGGCAATTGTCTTATTTTTCGTCGTTTCTTTCAGAGAACTCCTGGAGATAGCCCAACTCACGACCATTAATAATTTACTTGCCCGATCGTTATAAAAGCAATTAGAGTAAAGTTTGGCAGAAGATAGAGCTCGGCCGATGGTGAATCAAGACGTGTTGTCCCCCTTGAGCACAGACGCTTCTGTTTACTTGATGCATTGAGAATCCTTCACTCTTCCCTTGTAGCAAACCTCCTACTTTTGAGAAACATCCCTGAATAATAACAAATCTATTCAAGTACCTGATTCCTCAATCCACTACCTCCTAAATTGAGTAATTTCATAGTACTACAATTCCAATGATGACGTGGAATGCACCTGTGTACTCGTCTGAGGAATATTCTATCAAACATCGGTTAAAATAGCGTGCATAGAAGTACGCGAGAATTAAAATCATTTGTTAATGAGCGTGGACGCTCTCCGTGAAGACGCCAGTCCTCTCACGCGAACCTTCGAGTCATTTTTTCTTATTAATCTCGGGATTTTCCCGCATCAAACCTACCATACTTATGTTCATTGAATTCATCGAGGTATCCTCTTGAAATTCATTCGCACATTCGCGATTCATTCCTCATCATCCCACAACCTCAAACCGATGATGATCTAAATATCCTGCCTTGTTGCTTAAAGGGATATCTGAGGTTTATTTCCTCCTACAAACTTATCTGCTTTCGGGTCCAGTACACGAAATTCCTCCCTCAGATCATAAGAATTCCTATAATAACCGAGATTTTGAAGTCGAACGCGTACAGGTAGAGTACCTTCCATCCACATTCCTACTCACCCAAAATCTCAATTTGTTTCAATATATATATATATATATATATATATATATATATATATATATATATATATATTGTGACGAGGCGTTAGTACACGCTCGCATCAACGCGCTGGGCCTAGGGTGCTCGTGCACCGAGGCCCCACGAAAGCCAGCGTAGCAACCGAATCGTTCCTCGTCATGGGAAACTCGTAGCGTATTCCAACGTTTGTCTGCCGTGAATATTACACTTACAGGATTCTCGGAATTAGAGCGAAGGGCCGGGGAGGCGCTCGCAACGTCGGAGGATGCAAGGACAGAGACAGCGGAACAACACGACGATCGACGAAGTCGATCGATGGCAGGCCGTGACCCCCCACCCCGGACGTCCGAGGCACGCGTAACCCGGCATAGCGTGCGACGATTAACAAAAAGATTTTCAGTTAGCGAGGAACCTCGAATAGGGCCGTTAGCCTGAAGTATCGATAGACAGAGTAGAGAGTGATCGCGCTCGAGTTGCTCTCGTGTAGTATCGGGAATTATTGCGTCGCGTCGAGCGTAATAGCGAGAATAAAGTATTCCTCCGCGAGTAATACCGTACTGCGCACGAGCCCACGGAAATATTAATTCAGTGGATTAACCCAAAAATATAGTGTTGAGTGGAAGATTCTTCCCCGAGGATTAAGTAGAAGCAGAGACGAGAAAGTACCGGCATCGCTGCGAGGACGCAGACCGGCAGCATAGAAAAGGTAGGCGCACGTGGTGCACCATTCTTTGTATAATTGTTCCGCGTCTGTAGAGTCCTCCTCGGTTTTGTCGACTTCCCCGAATAGAAAAAAAAAATTATTGGAAAATCGAAGCGTCGCGTGCGAGATAGATCCGCGAAGCTTTGCTCGGACTCGAGTCACCTCTTGTATCAATTTTGTAACGTGGATAATTTCTTAAATTTATTAAACGAACAGCTTGGTATTTTGAAACTTGAATCTAGTGTTATCGTATTTGACTTTGCATGCCCGCGAACTGCACCCTTTCCAGCTAGCCGGCAGCCCGGCGAAGAAGATCAAGAAGAGATAAAATAATCCCTGGCTCTCGGGGAATAATAAAGAGCCTGGCGCCCAGCAACTCAACGAGAGTGATAAAATAGTAGTGTGGAAATTTTAGGGCGTCGTTATATTTGGTCGGTTTGCTCCTCGTCCAGTTCCCGAAATTCCTGCACGAGGGGCCCGTCACAATTTTTGGCGCCCAACGTGGGGCATGTGAAGAAAATTTCGGACCCTTACCGGGTAAATAATTTCGAAAATTATTAGGATACGATTGAAAAGAAAAAGTGCTTCGAAATTCTCGGAAATTTTCGTGTGTGTTAGTATCACGTAGAGTGTTGCCGAGCCGAGCTCGAGCTTCGAGTGTCCGCGCAAGTGTAGAAAAGAAATACTGTAAACATCGCGCGTCGACGCTCAACGAGCCGCTCGAAATATAGAAGTGAAAGACAGTGTTGAAAAACTATTCTCGGGAGAATATTTCGGTGACCATTAACCACGGAATGATATCGGCGAAATTAATATTCGGACAGCGTTAAGTGAAGTGAAGAATTCTGTTTGTCTCGAGATACTCGGAATAATATTCGTTCGCGTCGAGTATCGCCGAGTCGAGCGAGAGTCTCACGAGTGCCCGCGTGTCAACAAGTGTTAGAAAAGGTTATAAACACCGCGTGAAGGCGCTCGGTAGAGACAGCTCGAAGCGCTCGAGCGAGAAAGCCCACGGAAAAAAAATATTTCGTGTTGAATATTTCTCGATTCTCGACGAACGCGTGAAAGATCGGGAATTGAAGTGATCGAATTTTCGGGAAGTGTGTGTATGTGTGCGAGCCTCGAGAGCCCGCGCGTGAACAACGAAACGTAAACATCGCGCGTCGACGCTCGGCCGAACCAACTTGAAACTCGAGAACCGTGAAGCGTGAAAATAAATAATAATAATAGTCGAATAGAAATATTTTCGAGTAACAGTTCCGAATTATCGAAAGAGAATAGTAGACATTAAGATGGCTGAAGGAGGTAATTCGGTGAAATCTACCCCGCACACGAGTGAAAACGAGGACGAGACGCGAGAGCGGATGCAACGAGCGTCTGAGCGAACCGCGTGGGTGGACGGCCTCCCGAGAAGATAAGTGATCAGGCTATTAAGACAATCTAACGCGATTATAGAGGGAGAAGACGGCGACATTCGCGATCGGCTGCGACGATGAGAGCTTCGAGAGTGCGGGATTAGCGGAATTAAGTGGTCTGTCGAAGATGATGCACTAGAAGTGAATGAATCTACGGCCCCCGAGCTCGCAATCGTCGACGAAATGACAGTTCCGCGAGTGCGTGACACCCTCCGCGCGCTGCTGTTGAACCCCGATGGTGTTACGGCTGTCGCGCGTAATCGACTTCGACAATTCGTGGGTGCTGCGTTGCGCGATCCGAGCAGCTCAAGGCCAGCGAGTCCCGCGGACGTGATGCGTGGAGCGATCCCAAAAAGACCTGTGAGGATCCCAGAGAACGCTCGACGACATGCCGGCCCCTCACCAACCCCAGTAGAGCGACGACGAGTGACACGAGCCGACTGGGAAGGTGTAGACGACCTAGGTTTTCAGCAATTCAAACAAAGAAGTGCTAACGTGACGCGGCGCCGCGGCGAGACCTCGCGAAGAGTCCGTAAGGACGTACCAGAGGAGACGCAAAACGGCGCAGCTGATCGACGAAATACCGGTCATCGCCAACGCCGAGGAGCCAGCACCTGAACCGACAGTGAACAAGGAGAAGAAAAAATAGGAAGGTCAACAACGAATCCGAAATACCGTAAATCGAGTGATGTGAGTGGCCGATCCCGGATTGCCCCGAGGAAACCAAGAAAGCACGAGCTCACCGAGGACTCGCAAAGTGATTCGACCGCGTCAGATGACAGCGAGGCCTCGACGGAGACCTCGTCAAGCAGTGCGAGTGAGACAGACGACAACGTGGCGAGCGAGCGTCACCGAGGCCTCAACAACGAAACCACCGGCCACGCTGAGAGCGCGATATAGGCGACGTCGCGAGAAAGTGGCGACTTAATTTCGCGGGAGAAGATGACTTCGGCTGTGAAGAATTTCTGGAGCAAATGCGAGAGAAAATCCTTGCCTCCGACATCCAGTACGAAGATCGATTGCAAGTACTTCGGAAGTATTAAAGGGACGCGCTATTCAGTGGTATTGATCGAATAGAAAATATTGGCGATCATGGCGCGAGTTCGTGTTGGATTTTCGTGCGTGGTTCAGTTTGGATAGAGACCAACAAGGATTAAAAGAGGACATAAGAAAAAGGACGCAAGGAGCCGAAGAGTCCGCTAAAGATTATGCAATCTGCATTCAGGGATTGTATAATCGATTGCGAAAGCGGAAGAGCGTACGCCATTAGCTGGATCAGGCATACGCTGGCCTCCGTCCTGAGTACTGGAACAGAATGGATCGAGACGATTTCCGATCCTACGCAGAATTCATGAAGGAGGCCACATGGATTGAGCAGAGATGGGCAAAAGCATCGGCCCGAGGCCCTCCGCCGAGTCGTGAGGAGTCACTCGCGAAAGAGTTCGCGTGGGTCGGAAAATCGTCGGCACAAACCAAGAAAAGCTATGCAACGAAACCGGCAGCGCGCACGCAGTATAAAGCGCCTGCGCCAAAGATCAACGCTGTAGAGAGCGAGTCCACTGATGCCGGCGAGCACGAAGCACCGAAACGTCGTCGGCGACGAGTAAGGCGTAAGAGTGGAAGTAGTGAAGATGCTGCCGGAGTTGAGACAGCAACAGCACCCCAAACGTACGCTCGAGCCGCCGCGCAGCAGCCGTCGAGAGCCGCCGCGCCGCAGCAACCCAGTCGACACGAGCAGCAGGAGTCGCCAGTGAGACAGCCAACGAGTGGGGGAAACAACGGTAACGCACGCATGCAAGCGGGCCATACTGGGGAGGCTGGAGAGAATCGCCAAACTTTCCCCCGCAGCCAGCAAAGCTCCTACAGAAGACCTCCACCCTTTTGCTCAAATTGTTGGTGAAGCGGGCCACTTCGGGAGAGACTGTAGAAACCCCCGAGTGATATTGTGTACCGCGTGCGGCCGCAGAGACGTCAATAATGCGACGTGTGGCTGTGCGTTGTCAAAAAATGTGAACCGGAGCTGGCAGCAGCGGGACAGCCAGCGCGCCAAGTAGAAGAAGCCCCGCAAGCAATACGAAGAGAATCGAGCGCAGTACCTCTCCGAACCAATCCCCTCCCTAATTCCTTCCAGGGTGCAGTTCACGTCGAGAGCCCGAATGTAAATAACCGCGTAATTGTAAGCGTACGTCGGGCACTCCGGGTACTTCTTTTTCAGCACGAGTCGAGGAAGTCGAAACAGGTGAGTCTCCTTGCAGGTCGACTGGTATCTGGAAGCTGGATCGGTATAGTTCGGATGAATCCGAAAATGAGATAGAAATTAAAAACGAAATTGTCGCTATAGATGACGCGCTAGAGATCGGTAGAGATGTGGCCGCGACTCGCGCGAATAATGTACGCGACGCTGCACGCGAAAACGTGAATAAAATAGAGCATCGTGAGAACGAGAACGCGATTGAGATAGGTTTGCCCGAACACGCGAATTTCTTTGAATCGTTCCCCCCACCACCAAAGGAGTGGCATCGCGAGCCGGGACAAATTCGAATTTTCGTGGAATTGTTTATCGGTGGTCAAGTGCTCGAAGCGTTGATAGACAGGGGTGCTACCATTTCGGTTTTCGGTCGTGTGGGAAGAGAAATAGTCCGTGAATTGAGCCTGCCGCACAGAGAATATCCGCCGAGTCGAAACGATTATGTGACGATGGCCAATGGTACGCCGGAGCGAGTGATCGGAGAGGCCTTGTTCCCGATCGAACTCGACGGTGTGCAGAAATGGTTTCCGTCGATAATCGTTCGAAATTTAAAATCAAATTGCCTGCTAGGAATGGATTTTATTGACGTCTTTGGAGTTAACGTGCACGGCGGTCGTAGCACGTGGTCGTTGGAAGAGGTAGGAGTAGAACACCCGATCGTACGCTCGAGCGACGAGCTCGCGACACTCGGTGTTCATTTTGGTCTACAAGAGCTTGTCGGCACACAGCAAGATCGTTCAAAAGAATTACGCGAGAAAATATTACCAACCATGCCACAGGACTTCGATATTGCTGTGAAACTCACACAACATGTGATAGACGCGCCGCGCGATAAAGCCGTGAAACAGCGAATGTATCGGCGCTCTCCCATTGTCGTTGAGAAGTTACACGCCGAAGTGGATCGTATGTTAGCCAGTAAAATTATTGAACGCTCACAGAGTGATTGGGCAAGTCCTCCGGTAATGGTCGCAAGACCAAATAATAAATGGAGATTTTGCGTGGATTATAGAGAGTTGAATAAAGTAACACGAAAAGACGCGTACCCGCTTCCGCGAATGGAAACGATATTGAGTAAATTTCAAGAGGTTGTGTACATCACGACATTGGATACGAGCGCTGCGTACCACCAAATATTAATGGAAGATAACAGTCGCCATTTCACCGCTTTTATTGTCGAAGGAAAGGGATTGTTCCAATTTCTAAGGATGCCCTACGGTCTGTGCAACGCGCCCGCGACGTTCCAGAGATTAATGGATAGATTGATAGGTCCGGAGCTCGAGCCGCACGCGTTCGCGTACGTCGACGATATAATAATCGTGAATCGTACGTTCGAAGATCACCTCGAGTGGTTCACAAGGATCCTCGGTATTATTCGAGAGGCCGGCCTCATATTAAATTTTGAGAAGAGCGAATTTTGTAGAAACCAAGTACGATATCTAGGATTTTTGGTAAATCGCGATGGATTGCGGCCGGATCCCGAAAAGATTAGACCGATAGTAGAATATCCGCGACCGTGAAACGCCACGGAATTGCGCCGGTTCAGCGGAATGGTCAATTGGTACCATCGGCACTTGAAAAATATCTCGCGCGTTGCAGGACCACTCAATCGTCTCACGAGTAAAACCGTATCGTGATTATGGACCGAGGTCGAGGAGGCTGCATTTCGCGCAGTAAAAGACGAAATAATAAATGCCGCGATTCTCACATTCCCGAATTATAGTGCCCCATTTATTGTTTACACGGACGCGAGCGACAATGGTATCGGCGCGGTGCTAACCCAGCCTGGGGAAGACGGGGAAAGATTGATAGAATGCGCGAGCAGGGCGATGACAGGGCCGGAAACGCGTTACACGGTGATAGAAAAAGAATGTCTCGCGGTAGTGTGTTCTGTTCGCAAATTTCGGCTATACTTGGAAGGTTACGAATTTACGGTAGTGACCGACCATAGCAGCCTCCGGTGGCTACATAATTTAGCCGACCCGATAGGAGGCTTAGAGAGATGGGCATTCGAGCTTTCCGGATATAAGATGAAAATTGAATATAGAAAAGGGACTGAGAACGAAGCCGCGGATGCTCTCTCCAGAATGTTTGAAGATATGGAACCGAAGTGGAGCGCTCAGGTAGATTCTCTGGGAGATGCGTTCGAGATAGATTGGTACGAGGAGAGGCGCGAAGCTATTCGTCGAAATCCACGTGCGTTTTCCGATTGGGTAATTGAGGGAAATGTGATGTATTTTTATCGGCCCGATGCGTTAAAAGAAACGACGGGAGAGGATTTGATGCGTGGAAACTGATAGTACCGTCAGAGGACTGTGAGAATATTTTGTCAAGAGCACACGACAACGAACAGGCCGGACACCCGGGTGTAGAAAGGACGTATCGCCATGTCGCTACGAATTATTATTGGCCAGGGATGTACCGCGATGTGAAACGCTACGTAGGAAAATGCGTCACATGTACGTTGCACAAAGCAGATCAAGCTAGACCGATGGGAATTATGGGACCGCGCCTAGTTGCCCAGCCTTGGGATATGGTGGCATCGGATGTAATGGGACCGTACCCCAGATCGAAGCTCGGTAATAAATATCTGATTGTATTTGAGGATTTGTTCACGCGATGGATCGAGTGTGTACCTGCGTCGGCAGCGACAGGTAAAACGATTATAGAAGCCTTTCGCACACGCGTATTATGCCGCTGGGGTACAACGCGCGTATTACTGACTGACAACGGCACAGAATACGTGAACCAGACAGTAAACAGAATGACAGATGAGTACGGCATCGAACGCAGGTTGATACCACCGTTATCACGCGCAGGCGAATCCTGTAGAACGCGATAACCGAAATTTAAAAACAATGATAGCGAGCTACGTTTCCGGCGATCATAGTGAGTGGGACCTGCATATCGCGGAATTCCAGTTCGCGTATAATACTGCGGTACACTCCTCGCTCGGAGTAAGTCCAGCATTTTTAAATCTCGGGCGGGAGCCGAAGTCAGCCCAACATTGGAAAAATATGATAGTAGAGGAAGTCGCGCCGAACGCGCCGGATAGGGAAAAATGGGTCGCGAGAATGAGCAGACTTGTCGAGTTGCGCGATCTCGTAACAAATAAAATTCGCGAATCATCAAAGAAACAGGCCGCGTATTATAATCGACGAAGACGAGATGTGCCGCTGCACGCAGGAGATCGAGTATATCGGAAGTACCGTGTACTGTCAAACGCTGCAAATAATATCTCCTCGAAATTCGCGAAGAAATAAGCCGGTCCGTACGCAGTCGTGAGAGTCGTGTCGCCAAGCGTAGTACAGTTGACCGATCCAGACGGCCGTCCTGCAGGGAGATGGCATGTGAAGGACCTGAAATTGGTGAGTCATGTGCCAAACCCGGACCGCTCGACTGTTCAAGAAGGTTTAAGAGTTGATAGCATTATCGCGGAGATCATGCGTAATTGGGAAATTTTTTTTTGCATATAGAATAAAATCATAATAATAAAACAACAAACAAATATAAACAAATAAAAATATTCACAGAAAGGATTAATAATGTCGGCTCGACGCCAAGTAGGGGAGCTGAGTGGCTTGGAGGAGCAGCTGGCCGCCATTCGCCTGGAAGCACGCCGGCGATACCACGGGGAAGAACCCGAAATGCCGCCCGTGCGACCGACACCGACTCCAGCCGAGCAGCTCGCAGCGGTGAGAGCGGAGGCGCAGCGCCGATACCGCGAAGCCACGAGAGCATCGGTGATAGTACCGACTCCAGCCGAGCAGCTGGCTCAGATACGTGAGGAGGTCCAGCGACGCTACCAAGGCGCGACACAGGAACGTCCAGTGGAGCCCTCGGCCGCCCCGAGCCAGACACGAAGTCTGCAGCGCAGCGACGGCAGCGCGACTACAGGGGCGCCCGAAGACGAGAGGTGGCCGTGACGGAGGTCGTCACGAGACGCTGGCTGAGCCAGGAGGCGGAGAGTGTCGCTTGGGAGAGACCGACCACGAGAGCTCTCGAACGCCAAGCGGCCCCAGCCATCCCAGGACAGACTCGCGCGCCGCCAGGGTGTCTCAATTGTCGACGCCCCGGGCACTCATGGAAGAGATGCACACAACCCGTAAGGGAAGACTTTTGTCGCCGCTGCAACCGCGACGGCACCACTACCGAAAACTGCCCTGGACCACATGGCATGGCGAGAGCGATCGCACAAGGTCGAGGGGACCGAGTGCACCAGATACGCCATCGCAACTGACCGTGCGTAACGCCGGTGGCAATGACCTGCCCCCGGTGCTTCACGGAGGGACACGGGCCACGCGACTGCACTGTGCCGTGGACACCGAACAGTCCGCCCTATTAAAGGGGCGTCGTTATTAAAGGGGGGAGAAAAAAAAACCATTGAGAAATCGGACTTGACTGACGCGAGATGCTGGCTCAACCTTAGTTTTTTACCAGTACTAAATATTAAGAGTGAAGTGCCAAAGAGCCTTTTAGATAATAAGTGTCATGAAAAACAAAGACTGATTTGTTTTTGAGTTGAAAAAAAAAGAAACGAACTATATAATTTTTTTTTACGGATTCCAATGTTATATTTTTTTTTGTTTTGTTTTGTGTGCTCTGGAGACGCTCGAGAGGAGCGTAAAGAATTTTCCTATTAGTGAGTAAGAATTAATGAGTTATATTGTTGATTTTTTTTGTATGACCCGGCGTCGCGTGCTGCTGACGGAAGAACGCAGACACGCACGCGCGAGGAACAAAAAAAAATTATTTGATTTTTGGTTTAGTTGGAAAAACAAGAAGCCGTACGAGACGAAGTCTCTGCGGAAAGAAGTGTTCTTTTTTTTAATTGATTGCCATTTTTTTTAGTTTAATTTTGTACCGGCGTGGACCGCGACGGACGACACGACCGAGGGTATTAGAATTAATATTGCGTTAATAAAATGATTTTCACTGTATTGAAATTTTTGTGTTGGTGTTGGAAAGTTATTGAATAATTAATCACGGTGGAGGAAGTGCGAGACATGATGGAGGAGCGATTCTGCAGCGAAGCGCGTTGCAATGGTGTATCGGCGTGAGCCTACCTCGCGTTAGAGCGGGTAGTGTGGCCTAGTGGGGGGGATGTGACGAGGCGTTAGTACACGTTCGCATCAACGCGCTGGGCCTAGGGTGCTCGTGCACCGAGGCCTTACGAAAGCCAGCGTAGCAACCGAATCGTTCCTCGTCATGGGAAACTCGTAGCGTATTCGAACGTTTGACTGCCGTGAATATTATACTTACAAGATTCTCGGAATTAGAGCGAAGGGCCGGGGAGACGCTCACGACGTCGGAGGATGGAAGGAGAGAGACAGCGGAACAACGCGACGATCGACGAAGTCGATCGATGGCAGGCCGTGACCCCCCACCTCGGACGTCCGAGGCACGCGTAACCCGGCATAGCGTGCGACGATTACCAAAAAGATTTTCAGTTAGCGAGGAACCTCGAATAGGACCGTTAGCCTGAAGTATCGATAGACAGAGTAGAGAGTGATCACGCTCGAGTTGCTCTCGTGTAGTATCGGGAAATATTGCGTCGCGTCGAGCGTAATAGCGAGAATAAAGTATTCCTCCGCGAGTAATACCGTACTGCGCACGAGCCCACGGAAATATTAATTGAGTGGATTAACCCAAAAATATAGTGTTGAGTGGAAGATTCTTCCCCGAGGATTAAGTAGAAGCAGAGACGAGAAAGTGCCGGCATCGCTGCGAGGACGCAGACCGGCAGCATAGAAAAGGTAGGCGCACGTGGTGCACCATTCTTTGTATAATTGTTCCGCGTCTGTAGAGTCCTCCTCGGTTTTGTCGACTTCCCCGAATAGAAAAATAGATTATTGGAAAATCGAAGCGTCGCGAGCGAGATAGATCCGCGAAGCTTTGCTCGGACTCGAGTCACCTCTTGTATCAATTTTGTAACGTGGATAATTTCTTAAATTTATTAAACGAACAGCTTGTTATTTTGAAACTTGAATCTAGTGTTACGTCAAGTTTGCAAAAATTAAATAATTTCGACAATCTTACACGTTTTGCACGTTAACGAAAGAATTTACCGTGCGCTAGTTAAGGAATATAAAATATTCCCTTGACTACAACTGACGATAGTATCGTTAACGCAAGCCTGTTTTCGGGTCTAATCTTTTGAAAAATAACCCAGGATTAGGCTAAAGATTCTACTTTTGTAGAGGTGAAAACGAGGATAATTTGTGTACTTACGATGATGTTGATATATATTTTCCTTACTTACGTTGTTATACTTTGAACTTACGTGATATTTACCGTGTAATTGATCTTGTTGTACGACGTGGAGATGGCTTCTTCTTCTGGTCAGTTATTCGAATGATAATTCCGTAGAAGTCTTGGGTATTGGAAAATCGCGGGATGACGGAATCAAATATGAGAGATATTTAATTTTGCAGCTTAATGGTTGTTTATTCCAACAAAAATATAGCGCAACGTAAATCAATATTTTACCGATATCCACCGAAAAAAAAGTCGGGGGCGTACTTAAAATGTTAAACAGTGGTTCGATAAATTGGCGTCGATTTCTAATACAATGATGTAGTAAAAACAATAGTTTGATTTCTAAATCCACTAGTCGTGTTACAATCGGACTATTCACGCAAGTTTTCTCAAAAGAATTGTTCAAAGCATGAGGTTGCTTGTATGACAATGGGTCAAAGAGTGACAATACCTCTGACAGTAATAAAGATCGGATGGTGCGTGGAAGATGAGGGCCGACGAGACCCCGTAGTCCGGTGCTTTTATACAACTGTGTACCCCTTCTCCTAACTTATTTCTAGAGTCTACTTTTAATTAGGCTACCAGATGTGTCCCCGCGAGTCGTTCGGGAGTTTGGGAGGGTGACATATGAGTATTCGATATCGATATACCTTGAACGTGTTACAGCTAGCCTAGTAACCGCTTCACCCATACATGTCCCTTAGCGAGATGATACACGCTTCCCATTGTCCCTCGCGTCTTCGGGTCGGCTGAGATTCGGTCTCGTTTCTGATAGGCGAATTTCGTATCGGATGTTCCAGTTCTATTTTGATTGCGGAATAAATTATGCTCGCTTGTCTTTCGCGAGGCCTATTATATTGTGAACTGGAAGATCGAATAACGCAAATAATTTTAGTAACTGTTTGCTACATATTTCATTAATTGTCATGCTTGTGGTTAAAATATATTTTGTTCGTTAATATAATTTCTTTAATTATTTTTATAAATTCCAAGTTTAACGATTAAAACATTATTGCTTAATTTGTCAAGATTCCATCATTATTTATTTGGAGGGAGAGTATTTGTCATAGTCGACTCTTCTTTATTCTCGATCGATTACGTCGGAAAAATTATCAATGGAGAAAACTGAACAATAATTAATTTTAATAATATGATAAATGAGATCACCGACATTTTTGTGCCAAACAATCTTTTTGGAGAGTTTCAATCTCAAGCCGAAATTCTGAGAAATAAAGTTAAATCTTTATTTGATTATCAGTTTTTCGGGGGAGATATCAGTCGTTTTATTAGTCCCGTATGAGGGTTGTTAATAATAGTTCTTAGATGGTTGGAGGATTTTCCAACAGAACTCATTTCTTTCCGACGAAAAGGTCGGGTGAACCGGGCAGAAGCCTCGGGTTAGATTTTAGGCTCTCTAACTTTGTCATCGACAACGAGAGAACTCTTCGACTATTATATCTTTTTAATCCCCGGCCACTTGGCTAGTGATTGAACGGTCCAGTGCTGGCGCAGCGATTCTCATTTGAATTCTTTCTTGAATCTTTATGATAAAGTTTCCGAAGCAAATTTTCTAAGTATTTTCGAAATATTTTGCGAAGTTACGTCGTGACGTAACACCTCCCCCCCTTAAAACGATTATTAGGGGAAGCCTAATAATCGAATATTGGTGAAATATATTTTTCGTTGGTTGTTATACAATTTTTCGTAACTTCGGAATTCATAAATGAAGCTATTGTTATGTATTTTTGTCGAAATGCATAGCAAAACAGTTGTACAATGATATATCATATTTTTTTCTTTTTTTTTTTTTATTATATATATATATGCTTCTCTATTAGGTTCGTTATTTATGTGTTTTTCTTCTCCTTTTTTTTTTCAAAACAAACTTCTAATTTTATAATAATAATTTTTTCTCTGTTATTCCTTTAATAATTAGGTTTTCGTCTGTTCCTTTCATTTTTACTTAATCTACGCAGTGGATATCGGTTTTACTTAAACATTAAAGCATACTTGTACAATATTTTTGATTAGACATTCTTCCTTTTCTTCTTCTTAGTAGGTTGACTTCTTTCTGTTTTTCTCGTAGTAAGATGTTTTTAATCCGGAAGTAAATAATTCCCTCTTGGATGACAGCCCTTCTAAGGTTAGACTCTGATCTCACGATGGACAGGTGAGGTTGTCGTCTGGTCCCCCTGATTGATCTCGTGAGTTAATGGTAAAGGATGATTGCTGCGTGTAACGATGCCTTCGTACACAATATTGATTATCTGATAACTGTTGTCATATAAAACATAATGCATTAGTAAATTCATTTTAACATTATTGTACTCATGTGTATATATATTTTCCCAAACATTATTTTGTTTTCTTTTTTCTTTTTTTTTTTTTTTATTATGATTGTTATGTATACATATTTTATTTGTTTATTTTATTTCGTTATTTCTCAATATATATTTTTATTCCAAAATAAAATTGTTAAATTAGATATTTTATTGTTGTAATATTCACTAGATAATGTTCGTCCATATTGGATCTATTTATTTATTTATTTATTATTATTATTATTTTTTTTTTGAAAGTATATTTTCTTAATTAATTAAAACATGATCGTAAATTTTCCCATTTCTCCACAATTGTCAGTAGTTATTTGTTTTAAACAAATGAGAATTGCTTTGATTGTTGTCGTTTTCATATTTCGTGCAAAGTTCGTTAACGATATGTATATAAATTTTCTCTCTTCAAGGCTTTTTTCTTAATTCTCATTATGATTAACACGTGTACAATCTTCTTCTGTTTTTATATCCGGTGTAGAAAAATCCCGCGGCTGCTAAATTTTCGGGATTTATGTCCCCGTTTTCGTTCCTGGGCCAATTCTCGAAGCTATCGTATCGAGTGAAATAATTTTCAAACGCGGGTTCCGCTGGATTTCGCAAAATTGCTGGATTAACCGTTGGGTACAGTCGTGAAGGGATAGTAATTATTTTTCGGTTAATACAAAATGGTGGTATTTGGTGTTTGTCAGTCCCAATAGGGACATTACCGCAAGGAATTCCGATGAGGAATCTACATTGAACACTAGCGATCATGTGTTGCGTCCAAGGATTATCTCCCTCATTCCATTCTACTATAATCGTCATGCATTCAAAACAAGCAACGGTCGTCTGCCATCCAGTATAAAAGAAGCCGGCAGATGCAAGGTCTCTAGGTAAAACAATCTTTGTGGCCCAATTAGTGAAACTCCCCAAACGGTTTTCCTCGAATCGATATTTAGTGTGTATTTCTCGTATTGACATTTTCTTATGCAAAGTTTTCCTAAAAAGATTATATATATATATATATATATATTTATTTGAATGTCTATTGGTTATTGGAGATTTTACTTTAGAACTTAATGACATACAAAACAACAAAAGAAATATATATATTTTTTTTTTTTTTTTATTAATTAATGACTTTTGTGTATTACTTACGAGACTTTTCTTAATAAACGTTACTCTTTTTCTAATGCAATTGGAATTCTGGACTTCTTCAAACGGTTTGGATGTACCGTTATTTCCCTTCTGGGAAGTTTAATCCGTATATTACCCTTCGGTAATATGGCAGTAATCTGATGAGGTCCGGTGTAGTGGTCGCCGAGTTTTCCAGGTTTCGGACCTTTAAGTAAAAATACCGGTTCACCAATTTTGAACGTTACAGGATTACTTCTTTTATCCTGGTACTCCTTGGAGCGCTGCTTAGCCTGAATCAAATTTCGCCGTCCCATCCCCTGAATTTCATTAATTTGCGTTACTAGTTGAGTCAAATAGTCGTCATATGTACTTAATTTTTCTTGCTCGTTTGGCGAAATCGCGGATGGAGTACGAGCAATTTTTCCGAATACTAATTCGTATGGTGTATGTTTTGTGCCTTCATGGACATTAGTGTTGTAGTTATAAATTGCCATTTCAACCCATTCATCCCAATCATTTTGTTTTGTAGTGAATTGTTTTAAATATTCCCCGAGAGCGTGATGTGATCTTTCTAACGAACCATTAGACTGAGGATGAAAAGCTGTAGTCCTTACTTTTCGGATTTTAAATAATTTAGCTATCTGTTTTATAAAGTTGCTCAGGAAATTGCTTCCTTGGTCTGTAAGCACAGCTTTTGGAGACCCAAAGTAACAAATAAAACGTTTGACAAATGCTTCGGCTATTGTTACGGCTCTAGCATTCGGCAATGGGGTAGCTACTCAGTATTTTGTTAGTTGATCTTGAATAGTTAAAATATACTCATTTTCTTTTCTGGTTTTTGGCAGAGGGCCAACTATGTCCATAGCGATTTTATCGAAGGCGATTGCGGGAGTGTCAGTTATTATCATTGGTTGTTTGGTTTTTACACGTACCAATTTTTTTAATTGACATTGAAGACATCTTTGTATGTAATTTTGTACGTCTAATTTCAAGTTTTTCCAATAATAATCATGACGTATTCGATTGTACGTCTTACTTACACCTTTGTGACCCCCTATTGCAGAGCCGTGCTTTTCTTCGATGATTTTCTCTCGCTCCTCCTCTAATGGTTGTTTCACGATTCCGAGACAAATAATTATTTTAACTTCAGCCTGAGCAAATATCAAATGAATTTGTTTCGCAATGTTTTCCCACGATACGTTCAATACAAACTCAGACTTAGCAATACTTACTACCGAGAGTCCCAATTTTTCTATCAAATATCGCGCGTCTTTTAATACTTTAACGATATTTTCTAGTATCAAAGTAGGACCTTCGCCAGAGTTGTCTGTAATTGGCAATGCTAAATAGAATTTATTATTTCTTTTTGAGACTGATTGTGCTTTACATAATTTCAAATTTTTCAGGTGTGACAAGTCATCGTTATCTTGTAATGCCAGCGCTCCAGAGTCTATTGGTTCATTTTTTGTCGACACAAAATAGATTAAATTATCTTTGCGAGTAAAAAATAAATCGCGAGACTGTACAATGTTTGTTGCTAACAATCGTCCCCTCGTAGTTTTGGACGAAGTATCAGGGGGCAAGGAAACGCTAGGTGTATCGTTTTCTGGTTCGTCGTCGCTCGAAGACGCGGAGGAGTCGGTTTCTAGACGGCGTGGAGCCCGTTTTCTCCTTATCTGTGTGTTAGTGTTTGTAATATGTTCGTTAATTCGCGACGCAATTTCGTCCGCGGAGTCTACAGTTCTGATATTTTCGGTATGATCGAACATGTGTGGCAGCGTCACTTCGTCTACGAAAGAAGACTCCCGTTGCCGTAGTTCGTCGTTAATCCCTACCGTTCCAGCTGTGTCGACCAGACCTCGCGTCGCGTCTCCTTCTACCGCCTCCAAGTCGCGTGGATCCCTCTCGTCGTGTATATCGCGTGTCTCCGGCGCAAGTGTCAATGATGTTAATTCGCGTGATTGTAAATTTTGGTCGCTCACTTCGAGTTCTTCTATAGGTTCAAGATCCCAATCGCATTCATCCATATCATAATCGTGATACTGTCTTTCAGGCATATATTCTTCAATATTTTCGTCATCTTCCGAATCTGCCTCTAACAATTGTTCAATTTCTTGTTCAGTTAAATTATTCTTGAATTTACTTCTACTACCGGTTACGGGATTTATTTGAATTATGTAAATGCCGTCCGATCCAATTGGGTTTTGCACTGGATTTCGCGATAAAGCATCAGCATTAACATTGGTCTTTCCCGCTTTATAGACTACATCGTATTCATATTCAGCAAGTTTTAGTCTCCAACGTAGAATTTTCGGATTCCCGTCCGTTGCCCGCCGAAACCACGTCAATGGTTTATGATCGGTTACTACAGTAAATTTACGGCCATATAAGTACGGTCTGAAATGTAATATTGAATATACTATTGCTAAAGCTTCTTTCTCGTAAGTATCGTATCTCTCTTCGATTTGGCTGAGGGCTCTAGAGGCGTAAGCGCAAGGATGGTCATTATTTATTTGCCCTTGGGACAAAATGCTACCCATTGCATATCCCGATGCATCAGTTGTCAAAATAAAAGGTTTGGTAAAATCCGGATATTGCAAAACAGGAGCAGTGCAAAGTTTTTCTTTCAAAATTTCAAATGATTTCTGTTGTTCCGGTCCCCAAATGAAAGAATTTTCTTTACGTAAAAGTGCAGTAAGAGGTTTCGTTATTTTTGCGTATCCCTCAATAAAACGTCTATAATAACCCGTTAAACCCAAGAATTGACGAATATTTTTAATATTTTTGAGTGGCGGATAATTTCGCACTGCTTCTATTTTCTTTGGATCCGGTCGAACTCCATTATTTCCAATTACATGACCCAAATACGCGACCTCTTTTTTCAAGAATTCACATTTGTCCGGTTGCAGTTTCAAATTCGCGGCCTCTAAACGTTTCATCAATTCTCGATAAATCTCGTCGTGTTCTTCAAGGTTTTTCGCGTAAATAACGATGTCATCTAAATACACAAATACCCCTTTACCGAGGAGTCCACTCAACGTGAGATCCATGGCTCGTTGGAAGGTGGGCGGAGCGTTCCGTAACCCGAAAGGCATTCTCACGAACTCGAAGTGACCGCGCGGTGTAGTGAACGCGGTTTTGTGACGATCTTCCGATGCTACCTCTATTTGATGAAAACCCGAAGCTAAATCAAAAACAGAAAAATATTTCGCCCCTCCCAATTGGTCAAGGATATCATTGATATTCGGTATCGGATATGCATCAGCAATTGTCTTTTCATTCAAGGCACGATAATCAAATACTACTCTCCATTTTTTGTTACCTTGTGAATCGTCTTTTTTAGGCACAACCCACACAGGACAGTTGTATGGTGAAGTAGAAGGAATTATTATGCCCTTTTCCAGCATATCCTCCACCTGCTTACCAATTTCTCCTTTGGTACACTCTGGCCAACGATACCCACGGGTGTTGATCGGAAAATCGTCTGTTGTCGGTATTCGATGTTGTAATACGGTAGTACAAGTTAACGCGTCGCCTGGGATCTGATACAGATGTGCGCTCTCCTTTAAAAGTGTCCTAATACTTGCACCCTCTTTTTCATCGAGATCTGAAAGTCTTAATAAATTTTGTATTTGGTTATAACGGCCAATCATATTTGTTTCCGATATTACATAACACGAACTCTCACGAGCGAATGGCGGTATTTTATTAGTGATTGACACAATATTGAGTCTACTTACGAGTGCCGCATCTAAAATTCTATATGATTTTGCAGTTTGAATTGAATTTACTGGATTTGTTGTGATAAAGTTGCTGTCTTTGGCATTAACAGGTTGATTAATTTGTGATTCTAAGAATTATTCTTTGCAATGAGGATAAACATTATTTTCCGTAAATTCTTCCCAACCTTGTTGGCTATTTAATTCAATTAACTCTTCGCAGATTTCAATGTCATCTTTAATTAACTCATTAGTATTGACTTCATCATTATTTATTCTCGTCGCTTTTCTCAAATCAAAATCAATATCTTCTTCATCATTTCTATCGTCAAAAATTTTTATCGCGTTTTCCTCAAGTTTTCCTGAGTCCAAATTACTAGGATATCCAATTACTTTTGGTGACTTGACTTTCCTCGAAAAATTAGAATTATTTTTCTCATGACAAAAAGGTACCTGTTCACTCACTGTAGATGCATTCCCAAAACTCGAAGTACTCGTATATACCTCGTGGTTAATTTCATTATTTTTCTTACCATAATCCGCCTCTTTTCTGGGTTCGGATATCTGTAAAAATTTTAATTTCGGTTCCGCCGTTTTTACGTCCGGACACCCTCTTTTGTTATCTTCACAATTCTTCAATTTACCCACACGAGTATTACTTTTATTTGACTTCACTGGACTTTCTTCTACATCATTTAGTAAAACAGTTTCTCTATTATTTATTTGATTCTCACTCTTTACTTCTTCATTTTTGGCACAATAGTCCTTCTTACCAATGATATCAAACACTATTAACGACAATATTAACAATTTCTCCATTACTGACGCGACGTTCTTTACTTGATTTTCAACTTCCTCAACATTTTCAAATATGGCTTTAGTAGGCTGCACTTTATTTTCACAAATCTCTACTTTATCCAAAATTTCATTTTCCTCCTTGCAAACAGAATCTTTCAAAACATCTTTTTGTAAATAATTTTCTTCGACAAAGGTGCTTTGTCCAACGGTGGACCCAAATTCTCTTTGAGAAATGACAAAGTCAGATCTCAAAGGTTCTTCCACCGCTGCGCTACCTGTTACCTGTCTCTGCTCTCCTATTCCCATCTCCTCGTTGTCTTTCCTTACCTCGGTGTTGTCAGTTAATCCCTCCGATGATATTAACTCTATTACCGGTACCTGTATAGCAATCGTATAGCTGTTGGTATTCGTAATATAGACATATGCCTTGCCGTTATTATTTTCAACAAATCCATTACTTATATTAACTCCTTTTCCTCCGTCGAGAGGGGGTAGATATCCCGCCCTCGCATCTAGATTTTTAATTCGCACGAAACATAATTTCGTCGTTTCTGCAGGAAGAATAATAAGTTCTTGAGTGGCAAATGGAATTATCGTATTCTGCATCTCTAATTGTCTATTTTCGTAATCAATTTTAACGCGATTTCCGTCAAGATATTCCGCTCCCAAAATTCCACCGTCCTTAATGGGGAAGTCGTCATCAACAATATGAAAAGTAGCAAACCGACCGAACGCCTGTATGTTTACGTAACCCAAAGTAATAATTGAATCTTTAGTAATGCCGTTAAGTTGTAAAATTTCGTCGCGTTTTATCAAACTTGTTTCTTTTATGAATTTCTTCTTCAAAATATTTGGCCCGGCACCAGTATCGATCATCAAAGTAATAGGTGATATTAATTCGGAAGCTGTCAATTTTACACCTGGAACACTACTTTCCATATGCAGATGAATATTAAAAATTCGACTTACTCGTTTCTGGACGGCAGACTTGTTGAACCGCCTGCATGGTCTGGGTACGTATTCGGGGGGGTCTCCCTGGGCGCACCCGAGCTCGGGAGCCCCCGGACGTTTCCCGAATTCCTATACCTTTCGTTATTTTGTGGTCGTACGGGGCAATCACGGATGAAATGACCCGACTGCTTGCAATAAAAACATTGAGACTCTCCGTTACCACCATTATCACCAGGTTTCTCCGATTCACGGCGATCGCTGAATCGATTGTTCGTCAAAGGCTGCGAATGATTATTACGAAATGGACAAATGTGTGCCCCGTGACCCTCCTTTTTACAGATTTGACAATGTACCGTGTTAGCCCCGTGGTATCGAAGATTCTGCGGGACTTGCATTCTTGCCATTTCCGTCGGTCTCGATCGTTGCGAACATTGGTTTGCATAATGTCCGATATTTTTACAAAGTTGGCAAATTACACGCGAATTTACGACATCGTTCCTTCTTGAAGGATATAATTGATAACATCGATCACCCGTATGTCCGCGTTTATTGCAGACTTGGCATATTGTTAGTTGCGGCGCCTCGATGCTATTTTTGTTGTCATGCAGTGGTGAGAATAAACATCTATCGGCAGTATGTCCGATTTTTTTACAAATTTGACATGTATTTTCGGTTCGTTGTTCACTCGATTTTCTAATAGCACCGGTAGCTTGCGCGTATGAAACATTCTTTTTCGGGCACTCTTTCGCTACATGCCCCTTCCCGTCGCACAGCTGGCATACCGTTGCCTCGCTACCTATTGTACGCACGTTGCGTCGGACCTCGGGTTTTACATCCCGAACACCTGAGGTTTCCCGATCTCGGCTTCTCAACGCGGCGCGCGACACTAATTCTTTTTCAATCTGTACGGCGTGGAGAATTAATTCGTCGATATCGTCTCTAAGCGTAAGCCGTTGCTCTATCTCCGGTTTCAATCCATGCAAAAAACAGACGGGCAAACTTTTTCTAGTGTTTTCAATGGAAGCTTCCGATCTCGCGTCATCTCCTTCCCTATCGTAACTTTCCATAATTAGGTTACCAATATCTTTCACGCGATTCGCATAAGAGATTACCGATTCATTTTCACGTTGATATATAGTTCCCAGCTGTCCTTGTAGTTGATAGACGTTATAGGTTGGACCGTACCTTTCTTTAAGAAATTTTCCCAACCCTTTTATTGACTCAAATTGCATGCCCTGTATCGTTCGACGAGGTTCACCTATAATTTTTACGCGTACAGCCCGTACCAGATTACCTTCGGCTCCCGGTCCCATCATAGTAAGGGCCTCGTGACATCCTTGAATAAACATAGTTAAGGACATCGTACGACCATCGTAGTTGGGGATTACGGCTAGCGCGTCCCGAAGGGAAAGTGTTTGATTATTGTTGACCATTGTAACTGAGGATTGTCTGTCTTTTTCAGTGTCGTCTACTATTTTTTTACTAAAGTTGCTTTCCGACTGTGCTTTTATTTTTTTATCTTTACTCAAAATTTCAAATCGTTCCGGTGTGTCTTTAGAACCGCCCGCAATAGCGTGATCGTCTTGAATAATTAATTTTTTCAGCAAGTTTGTAGGTTTGATTGTTGATGATTTTAATATAGATCTCAATTTGTTTGGCTGTGAAATGTTATCTCCTCTTTTGGGAGTAGATTTTATTTGACTATCAATTATTTCACGATTCTCAGAAGGCAAAGTATTAAATGGTGTAGAGCCACCCAAAGGAGTGTAGTAGGTATCGTTACAGGAAAGCGAAGCTTTAGGTGGCAAAGAACTGGCAGACGTTGTTGGAACAAAAGGCGTCTGGTCCACACCTCGGGATTTAGGTGTTTCAGTCGAACTCTTCAAATCCTCTATTCTGACCTGTGTTGACTCAGGTGTTGGTATCGCGCGACCCGGCCCTTGGTATATTACTACCGGTAAATATGAAGATGCGTCGTTATTATCCGATCCCGTAATAAACCCTACCAACGACAACCCTCTATTCGGTTCCCCTGTTTCCACGGCTTTACGGACTCTTTCGGAAAATTCTTCGAAACTTTCTTCAAATTCTGGAATGTCGTTAGGTGTTGTTGGACTTTTAAATTGATTCTGTTCGTTTTCTAATTCATCCGTTTCAAAATCGGCGTCGCTTATTGATTTCGTGTCGTCACTGTCGTCGTTCACTTTGTCGTTATTATATTCTTTTTGTTTTGTCTTAGTAATCCCACCACTAGTTATTTCCAACAAATTGATTTTACTATCTCCATCCAATGTAACGCTCTCTCTTTTTCCCGCTTTCGTTAATGACTTTTCTATGTTTTCCGTAAGAGTACTGTTCAATTCGTCTGATTCTAAGTCGGAGCTCTCAGTGTCTGTTTCTTGAGGGGGTTCGATAGGCTCGACAGGCACAGCTGTCGGATTCGCGATTACGTTACCGAGTTGATGCGCGGTGACTGTACCAGTGGTCGTGGACGAATTTATTTCTCGCGAGTTATTTCTTCTGTCGTTAGGGTAGATATGTACTACTGAATCGTCAACACTCGTTTTTGACCGGGTTCCGTGCATTTATAATAATTACGTTACCCGTTTATTTCATACGATTATGACGCTGTATGTAGTTGTATCTAAATTTCTTCGCAGGTTTTGATTTTTTTTTGCTTAATTGTTTTCAATTGAACTTGATTGTACCAACAGATAAAAATGTTTATGATTTGAAACAAGTACTTTTCTATCATTTGAAGGAATGATACATCTAAGAGAGGCAAAGAAGAAATTTTTTTTTTTTTTTTTGATGGCTGAAATTTAATTCGTGTATGTCGTGTGTGTCTATACGCATATACCCATATATATATATATATCTATCCAAGTATATATATCTATATATTTTTTTTATTTGGTGAACACAAAAAGAAACGGTAATTTTCAGGTTTCCGTAAGGTCTGTTATTATTGGTCTTGATAAAATTATTTTTGTATCGACTCACTTTATTTTGGTAATTACTGGTAATTTCTTCCACTCACACGCGGTTACAGTCGGGTGATAACTCGATTTTATTGAATTATTATTTGATTTTACTTGGTTTTTGCCAACAATTATGCCTCTGTACAAATTCTTAAGTAGTCTCAAAACATTTTTACGTCCTCCAGATCTTCTTTTGACCATTTATTTGGTAAATTGTTGGGGAGTGGAGTATCGCGGTGGACCGCGCAAGTCTCCAAGGATGAGATGAGAGTATCGCGGATGTCCGCGCAAGTCTCTCAAAAGGTGTAGGTATGAGGGTATCAGAAGACAAGGAGTTCTCAATGTGTGACTTTTTTTTTCTTTAAAAAAAAAAAAAAATTCTAAATTTTTTTTTCGAATAATATAATAAAATCGAGTTATTCGATTTTTCGAGGCACTGGTTTCTATGTGGATCTTCTTAATTTTATTTCAGAATTTTTTTTTTGTATGTTTCTTTCTAATTGTAATTTTAGTAAAAATCGATACTTATTAATTTGATCAAGAGTTTCTATGGCTTTTATTCTGAGTTCTAAATTTTTACCACAAATTTTTTTTTCAACCTTTTCATTTAAACTTTTCATTCGTTAATTACCGTTTATTTATTTTATTGTTCTTTGAAAATTATTATTTACTCTTTTACTATTCTATACACAATTTTTCCTGTCTTCGCATACAAAAGTATTCTTTTTAGATCCCGGACGAGCCCCCAATTTTTGTTACGTCAAGTTTGCAAAAATTAAATAATTTCGACAATCTTACACGTTTTGCACGTTAACGAAAGAATTTACCGTGCGCTAGTTAAGGAATATAAAATATTCCCTTGACTACAACTGACGATAGTATCGTTAACGCAAGCCTGTTTTCGGGTCTAATCTTTCGAAAAATAACCCAGGATTAGGCTAAAGATTCTACTTTTGTAGAGGTGAAAACGAGGATAATTTGTGTACTTACGATGATGTTGATATATATTTTCCTTACTTACGTTGTTATACTTTGAACTTACGTGATATTTACCGTGTAATTGATCTTGTTGTACGACGTGGAGATGGCTTCTTCTTCTGGTCAGTTATTCGAATGATAATTCCGTAGAAGTCTTGGGTATTGGAAAATCGCGGGATGACGGAATCAAATATGAGAGATATTTAATTTTGCAGCTTAATGGTTGTTTATTCCAACAAAAATATAGCGCAACGTAAATCAATATTTTACCGATATCCACCGAAAAAAAAGTCGGGGGCGTACTTAAAATGTTAAACAGTGGTTCGATAAATTGGCGTCGATTTCTAATACAATGATGTAGTAAAAACAATAGTTTGATTTCTAAATCCACTAGTCGTGTTACAATCGGACTATTCACGCAAGTTTTCTCAAAAGAATTGTTCAAAGCATGAGGTTGCTTGTATGACAATGGGTCAAAGAGTGACAATACCTCTGACAGTAATAAAGATCGGATGGTGCGTGGAAGATGAGGGCCGACGAGACCCCGTAGTCCGGTGCTTTTATACAACTGTGTACCCCTTCTCCTAACTTATTTCTAGAGTCTACTTTTAATTAGGCTACCAGATGTGTCCCCGCGAGTCGTTCGGGAGTTTGGGAGGGTGACATATGAGTATTCGATATCGATATACCTTGAACGTGTTACAGCTAGCCTAGTAACCGCTTCACCCATACATGTCCCTTAGCGAGATGATACACGCTTCCCATTGTCCCTCGCGTCTTCGGGTCGGCTGAGATTCGGTCTCGTTTCTGATAGGCGAATTTCGTATCGGATGTTCCAGTTCTATTTTGATTGCGGAATAAATTATGCTCGCTTGTCTTTCGCGAGGCCTATTATATTGTGAACTGGAAGATCGAATAACGCAAATAATTTTAGTAACTGTTTGCTACATATTTCATTAATTGTCATGCTTGTGGTTAAAATATATTTTGTTCGTTAATATAATTTCTTTAATTATTTTTATAAATTCCAAGTTTAACGATTAAAACATTATTGCTTAATTTGTCAAGATTCCATCATTATTTATTTGGAGGGAGAGTATTTGTCATAGTCGACTCTTCTTTATTCTCGATCGATTACGTCGGAAAAATTATCAATGGAGAAAACTGAACAATAATTAATTTTAATAATATGATAAATGAGATCACCGACATTTTTGTGCCAAACAATCTTTTTGGAGAGTTTCAATCTCAAGCCGAAATTCTGAGAAATAAAGTTAAATCTTTATTTGATTATCAGTTTTTCGGGGGAGATATCAGTCGTTTTATTAGTCCCGTATGAGGGTTGTTAATAATAGTTCTTAGATGGTTGGAGGATTTTCCAACAGAACTCATTTCTTTCCGACGAAAAGGTCGGGTGAACCGGGCAGAAGCCTCGGGTTAGATTTTAGGCTCTCTAACTTTGTCATCGACAACGAGAGAACTCTTCGACTATTATATCTTTTTAATCCCCGGCCACTTGGCTAGTGATTGAACGGTCCAGTGCTGGCGCAGCGATTCTCATTTGAATTCTTTCTTGAATCTTTATGATAAAGTTTCCGAAGCAAATTTTCTAAGTATTTTCGAAATATTTTGCGAAGTTACGTCGTGACGTAACACTAGTGTTATCGTATTTGACTTTGCATGCCCGCGAACTGCACCCCTTCCAGCTAGCCGGCAGCCCGGCGAAGAAGATCAAGAAGAGATAAAATAATCCCTGGCTCTCGGGGAATAATAGAGAGCCTGGCGCCCAGCAAATCAACGAGAGTGATAAAATAGTAGTGTGGAAATTTTAGGGCGTCGTTTTATTTGGTCGGTTTGCTCCTCGTCCAGTTCCCGAAATTCCTGCACGAGGGGCCCGTCACAATATATACGCTGGCTTTCGTGAGGCCTCGGTGCACGAGCACCCTAGGCCCAGCGCGTTGATGCGAGCGTGTACTAACGCCTCGTCACAATATAGGGTGCTCGTGCACCGAGGACTCACGAAAGCCAGCGTAGCAACCGAATCGTTCCTCGTCATAGTTAATTCGTAGCGTTATTCGAACGTTTGAATGTCGTAAATATCACTTACAAGATTCTCGGAATTAGAGCAAAGGGCCGGGAAGACGCTCGCGACGTCGGAGGATGGAAGGAGAGAGAGAGAGACATCGGAACAACGCGACGATCGACGAAATCGATCGATGGCAGGCCGTAACCACCATCCCGGGCGTCCGAGGCACGCGTAACCCGGCATAGCGTGCGAGAATTATCGAAAAGAATTTTAGTTAGCTTCGAGCCGTAAGTTAGCTTCGAGCCGTATGTTAGCTTCGAGCCGTGAGAAGAGATAATAAGACTCCGGCGAGTAACTCCAGTTAGCTTCGAGCCGTGAGAAGAGATAATAAGCCTCCGGCGAGTAACTCCAGTTAGCTTCGAGCCGTGAGCAGAGATAATAAGCCTCCGGCGAGTAACGCCAGATAGCTTCGAGCCGTGAGAAGAGATAATAAGCCTCCGGCGAGTAACTCCAGTTATCTTCGAGCCGTGAGCAGAGCCAATAAGCCTCCGGCGAGTAACTCCATTTAGATTGGAAAGAGAAAGAACAGAAAGAAGATTGCGCTCGGGCAGTACGGGCGCATCTTCGATAGATTTTTGTTACCGCGTCGAGCGTGTTCCAACGTGTTTCCGCGAGCCTTGGCGAACCGTGCGCGTGCCGACGGTAACATTAGTGATCGAGAGAATAACAACTGGCTGAGTGGAAGCCGCTTCGCTAGGATTTTCGTAAGAAGCAGACTCGAGAGGACCGGCATCGCAGCGAGGATCGAGGCCAGCGCGTAGGAAAAGGTAGGCGCACGTGGTGCACCATTTTTCGAGTTATTGCCCAGGTCTGTAGAATCCTCCTCGATATTGTTGGCTTCCCCCAGTCGAGGAAAAAGGCTCCTTGAATTAGTAGCGTTGCGTGCGAAATAACCCGCAAAGTTTGTTCGGACTCGAGTCAACAATTTGTATTTGATTTATTATTCCCTAAGTATTGATTAAATTGGTATTTGACGATTATTTAAAATAGAACCACTTGTTTGCGTATTTGATTTCGCATGCCCCGAACTGCACCCCTTTCCAGCTAGCCGGTAGACCGGTGAAGAAAACAACAAGAGCAACGAAAGATTATTCCCTGGCTTTCGGGAATATAATAGAGAGCCTGGCGCCCAGCAAAAATAGGTAAATAGTGTGGAAAGTGCGGATACAATAAAAGTGTGAAAAATTCTGGGCGTCGTTATATTTGGTCGGCGCTCCTCGTGAAGTCGCCGAAATACTTCCACGAGGGGCTCGTCGTAATATATATATACATATATTGTGACGTGATTTTTTTTTAAATCGCGTTCACAAGGGTACTTTGTTGGCGATATTGTCGCCGTTCCGTCGCTGCCCTCCTCGAGATCTGGATCTCGGTACGGATAAATACGAGCTCTGAAGTAGAGCTTCCGTCCTTAAGTTCCGTTCTGTTTTTCTTTGGTAAGGACAAAATGCTCGGCATATTCGAACTTGTCGCGAGGATGAGAGCTCATCGAAACGAGCAGCCCGACAAGTAAGAATTGCCGGCAAAGGTCTTGCAGTTAGCTTTAGATCGGTGCAAATCCGGCGCCCGATAGCGAGAGTGCATTGCGCTGGAGAACGGGTGGCGAGTTGTCAGTTTTGGCATAGGATGGAGCATCCTAGTGTCGAGTAAGTGTGAAGTATAGGCCCGTTCTCGCGTGAAGCACCAAGGGAGGCAGCTGTTTGGATTTTCAAAGTTACCGGCATTAATTGCGCTCCCGCAATAGTTGAGAAATTATTCGAGTGAGAGAGGGCAGTAGCTCATGGGCAAGGGATTTTGGAAGGATCGAAATAATAATCATGATGAGCTCCCGATGATTACTCGAATTTATCAGTCTTGCTGGGGACACCGCCGAGGTGCCTCGAGTAGTCAATACGCTCCCGTGTTGACAAGTTTTTCGGTAGCTCGCGCGCGCGGTTCCGCGTAGTTCTCGGTACTCGATAGTACATCGTGTATCAGCATTAAGCTGAGTTCTCGGGTTCCGTCGTGTGCTATGTGAGCCATGCCTACTAGCGCAGTGACAGAGTTTATTTTATTAAAATAAAATTAACAGTTCTCGTGCCTGGTGCAGTGTAGTTAGTGCCTTGCTGTTCCCGTGTCCCTCCTGGGATGATGGTTTTCGCTCCTCAGATTCTTTGGAATATTATTGGGTGAGTCGTTCCCGTTATTTATTTAATTCATAGATTTCGGGAATATTTTCGGAAAAGTTCTCGTGCGGCCGAGTACGGCCAGCTAGCGACGGCTCCGCAATACTCGCGCATTGCTATGCCACGCGTGATTGCCGTTTGCTCTCGACGCGTTTTGCCGGTTCTCGCGCATTATTTAATGCACAACAATTGGTTATATTGCTCCCGAAATTTTTACTCAGTACTATCAGTTCCCGTGATTCGTTTTGACGGAACAGAAGCTATTTATTGGGCCAACCTCGACCCTCTCTACCACGACCAAGCAGCCTGAGCGGCCGTGCATTTCCGCAACCGTTCGCTCCCGCAAGTGCATCCCGTTGCGTTTGCTGCTTTCACGCGTCCCTAAAAAGTAGCAATGTTCTCGTTTTTTTTTGTGTGTTGCGTCCTCGATCGGCAGTTATGCTCCGACTGCCGATTTTATTGGAATCGAGCTTGCTCCACTCGATTCCGCGGGCAAACCGGTTCGTCAATACCGGTGGAACAAAAATTGACTGGCGCCTACCGGGTTTACGGATGCGCGAGCGAGGGTGGGCGGCCGAAGGTGACAGTTCCCGTCTATTTTATTTTTTTTCTATCTCACTTATCGTTACGCTCACGAAAAATACGTCATAAATGGCGCCCAACGTGGGGCGACGCCAATAAATAGCTGATACCGTGCGTGTTGTGCAATTAGTGGGCATACCTTTTTTATTGTTTTTTTCTTTTTTTCAAATTTTTTAATTTTTTAATTTTTTTATATATATATATATATATATATTTTTTTTTTTTCCTCTTGGAAATTTTTTTTTATTTTTTTTTTTTTCCTTTTCGAAATTTGCTTCCTTTCTCTCTTCGCGTTCTCGTTACGTTGAGTTTAATTAACCCGACAGTTCCCGAATTTCGCTCTCGAATAAATTGGTGAATTTTCGACCATGGTATTTTTCGAAAGTTCTCGCTCTCGTTTGACTTGTGAATTCTCGGACATTTTATGTCTCGAGAATTCTCGTTCTCGATATACTAGTGAATTTCCGAATATTTTATTTTTCGGAAATTCTCGTTCTCGAAATAATTTGTGAATTTCCGAATATTTTATTTTTCGGAAATTCTCGTTCTCGACATTAGTGAATTTCCGAATATTTTATTTTTCGGAAATTCTCGTTCTCGACATTAGTGAATTTCCGAATATTTTATTTTTCGGAAATTCTCGTTCCCGAAATAATTTGTGAATTTCCGAATATTTTATTTTTCGGAAATTCTCGTTCTCGACATTAGTGAATTTCCGAATATTTTATTTTTCGGAAATTCTCGTTCCCGAAATAATTTGTGAATTTCCGAATATTTTATTTTTCGGAAATTCCCGTTCTCGATATTAGTGAATTTCCGAATATTTTATTTTTCGGAAATTCTCGTTCCCGAAATAACTTGTGAATTTCCGAATATTTTATTTTTCGGAAATTCTCGTTCTCGACATTAGTGAATTTCCGAATATTTTATTTTTCGGAAATCCTCGTTCCCGAAATACTTTGTGAATTTCCGAATATTTTATTTTTCGGAAATTCTCGTTCTCGACATTAGTGAATTTCCGGATATTTTATTTTTCGGAAATTCTTGTTCTCGTAATCATTTCGTGAATTCCCGAATATTTTATTTTTCGGAAATTCTTGTTCTCGCATGAATTTTGCGAATTTCCGAATGTTTTGTGTTTCGGAAATTCTTGTTCCCGATAATTGAGCATTGTCGAGGATTTTATTCGGAAATTTTCTGCTCTTGATTGATATTTTCGAGCATCTGGATTGTTCGAAGATTGTCTTTTCTCGATTAAAATCTTCGAATACTTTATTTTTTTCGAAAATTTGCTGTTCTCGATTAATTTTGGGAATTTTCAAATATTTTATTTTTCGAAAATTCCTCGCTCTCGAAATAATTTTTAGAATTTTCGAATATTTTATTTTTCGAAAATTTCGAGCTCCCGACTTCCCCCCACCGCGACGCTCATGAAGCGGTCACGGGTGAGCGACGGTACCGTTAATCCCTCTATTGTTTCGGCTTCGGCCGTTACGATGAACAATGTCGATTTTCGACAAACAATTTTTTTTGGGGTTCACGGAAAGCTCCTACCTAAGGACTTTCGCTCTCGATAACCGACTTTTGGTGATTTCAAGATCACTCTGTCTTGAATTATCGCCGGGTACGGTTCGTCACGATTTTTCAAAACGTTCTCGCACAGTGCGACTCTCAAGTGCTACGGCAAGAATCCTGCTACCGAAGTTTACATTCCCGAAGATGTCAGCTTCCGACGACGAGGTCATGGAGGTGACACCGGAGGCAGGTTGGTTCGACGAGATGCTGCGGGCAACCGCAGCTCTCGCACCACCAGCCGCTACCGTTCCCATCACACCGAATGCGATGATCCAGGCGTGCGCAGCCACCCTGGGGAGCCTCGGTGCGGGGGAGCCCGAATCCGTCGATGCGCTGATCAGGACGATCGGGTCCTGTCCTGGTCACCCAGGACGCCCTGGACCAGAGCCCCGCCCCGCCTGAACCGGCATCGTCGACGGAGGCGGAGGCTCCCGACTCGGGTGCCCCGACGCCAATACCCGCCGAAACGGTGGCCAGTGGACCCCGCCCGATGGATCCACGGCCGCTGTGGAGGCTGGTTAGGTACGCGGGCACCGAGAGGCCTGGCCCGGTGAGGCGCCCCCAGCGCCCCACTGAGCCACGGACCTACGCTACCGCGACGGCGGGAGCGTCGGGGGGTGCGATCCCTCGCACTCCCAGGCGGCCACCACCTGCCGCTGTTACCGTGGTCCCGACAAGGCCAAGCACCGCTGCTCCCCGACCACCGCAGGGAACAACCCCAGCCCGTAGGAAGGTCCTCGAGAGGACCTGCTACAGCTGCGGGGAAGCGGGGCATTGCTATTCGCAATGCCCGCTTGGCCCGCCGACAGCCACTTTCTGTCGCCGGTGCGGTCGTAAGGGGAAAACCCTTCGCACGTGCCCGGCGTGCAGTGGTGGCTGGAAGCGCGAAGGGCCCTACATCCCGCAGGTGGGGCGTAACGTTCCCCGCGAGGAGCTGAGGACCTTACGGGCGGAGAGACCTCGGTCTCGAAGGCCGCGAGGCCCAAGGAAGGCTGCTCGCGGAGACCGGAACCCCCCAGCAGGTCCCGCTGCGACCCCTGAGGTAAAACCCCAGTGAGGGATACCGAAGGGGAAGCTCCCGCAAAGAGGCTTCGAGCCTTAGTTACCGTAATGAGGTCGCAAGACCCAGCTCCGGTACAGAAGCTTCGAGCCTTAGTTACCGTCATGAGATCGTGAGATCTAGCTCCCGTACAGAGGCTTCGAGCCTTAGCTACCGTAATGGGTCGCAAGACCCAGCTCTCGCCACTTGGGACCCCAGGTCCCAGTTCCCGACAGGATGGGCCCTAGGCCCCGGCTCTCGACGTACGGGTCAACCGAACCGACTCCCGAGCAAGGACGGACAAAACCTCAGCTCCCGTACCCCAGGAACATCTGCCGGGATGGCGGACCTCGGAAGAATCGCTCCCGACATGGACAACCCTCGGAAGGACCCTCACGTCTACGTTGGTATCGTTACGCTCCCGTTACACATTCTGTTTATTGTCCGTCCCTATCAATAAGTATCATAAGAAATGTACAATTGAATTATCTTCTCGTGTTGCCTCTCGCTCTCGCATTGATCTCGATTTACCCACGACCACTACTAGCTACCGACCGTAAACAGTGGGTAAACAGACTAATAAGCTACCGCCACACGTTTTTTTTTCCTCTCGTTGATGTTGATCCCGAAAAAAAAAAAATGGCGCCCAACGTGGGGCGCCACGGAATCCTCGGATTCCTCGTAGACAGCGAAGGCTTGCGAGTGGATCCTGAGAAAACAGCTCCCGTGAGTCTTGGTCCAATGGTCTTCGCGACCATTGCCGCGCCGTTGACTCAGCTCACGAAAAAAGGCCAGAGTTGGGCTTGGGATACCGGACAACAGGAAGCTCTCGATGAGTTGAAGCGGAGGTTGACCAGCGCACCCACGCTCGGCTGCCCCGACTTCTCGCTCCCGTTTACACTGCAGACCAACGCCAGCGGAGTTGGTCTCGGTGCAGTGCTCACGCAAGTTATCGACGGTCACGAACGAGTTATCGCTTATGCGAGTCGCTCCTTGACTGATCCGGAGAAGAAATACTCCGTGACGGAACAGGAATGTCTCGCGGTGCTCTGGTCTATACGGAAATTCCGTTGTTATCTCGAGGGTTACTCATTCACAGTGATCACGGATCACAGTAGTCTGAGGTGGTTGCATAACCTAAAAAAACCCTACTGGTCGGTTAGCTCGATGGGCACTGGAGTTACTAGAATACAGTTTCACCATTGTCCACCGCAAAGGCGCCTTGCACCATGTTCCCGACGCGTTATCGAGTATCCCTGAGGGTCAGCCGGTCGTTCTGACATGTGTTCAGGAGACCCAGGATGTCTGGTACCGGCGAAGGTTACGTGACGTTTCGTTAGCTCTCGACAAGTTCCCTGATTGGAAGATTGTCGACAATCGACTCTACTTCCATCGACCTTCCACTCTCGGTGACCTAGAGTTCCAGGAACTCGACGCGTGGAAGCTAGTCCTCCCCCGCGAGTCTCGACCGGTGGCACTAACTGAGTGTCATGCGCTCCCGCAAGCTGGTCATCTAGGTGTCGATAAGACTTATCGACGCCTGGCGATCAGTTATTATTGGCCGGGTCTGTTCAAAGACGTGGTAGCTCACGTTAAGCAGTGCGACGCTTGCCAGCGCTGCAAGGTCGAACAGCAGGCTCCCGCAGGTCTTATGGGTCATCGAGTAGTCGAACAACCCTGGACAGTTATCGCAGCGGACATCATGGGGCCCGTCACCCGCGGCACCTCAGGAGGTTCGTACGTTCTCGTTATTCAAGATCTCTACACCAAATGGGTGGAGATCTGCTCCCTTCGTAAGGCTACTGGGGCTACGATTTCGAAAGCTCTCGACGAACTCGTGGTGAGCCGCTGGGGCGCACCTCGGGTCTTGCTCACGGACAATGGCACGGAGTTCGTTAACCGAACGATCCGCCAGTTTACCGAGCGGGTGGGTATACGGCACAGCACGACACCGCCGTACCACCCACAGGCTAACCCTACCGAGCGGGTGAACCGGGTGATCAAAACAATGATCCGCGCGTTCCTTGACGGGAACCACCAGGAGTGGGACCGTCACCTGCACGAGTTCCGATTTGCGTACAATACAGCGCATCATAGTTCCCTTCAGGCTACGCCTGCGTTCGCGACCTTTGGCCGCGAGCCACCTTCAGCTTCGTCGTTACGACGAGAAACGGAAGGGGATCTCGAGATCATCCCACGTCCTCCAGAGGAGTGGATGAGGCGCATGGCTCGCCTGGATACCTTGCGTACAGCGTTTACGCACGCTCTCGATGAGGCGTTCCGGAGGCAATCCGGACCCTACAACCTCCTTCACCGAGACAGGACGTTTGAGGTTGGGGATCTCGTCTTGCGCCGGTCGCATGTGCTGTCGTCCGCCGCAAGGCATATCTCGGCGGCATTGGCGCCTCCTTTCGAGGGGCCATACATGATCTCGAAACAGATTTCGCGGGTAGTGTACGAACTATCCGATCTCGATGGGCGATCGATAGGGAAAATTTCTGTTCAGGATATTAAACCATATCGACCACCGGCGGTACCGGTCTAACACTCACTTGGTTACAGATTCCCGAAGATGTCAGCTTCCAACGACGAGGTCATGGAGGTGACACCGGAGGCAGGTTGGTTCGACGAGATGCTGCGGGCAACCGCAGCTCTCGCACCACCAGGCGCTACCGTTCCCATCGCACCGAATGCGATGATCCAGGCGTGCGCAGCCACCCTGGGGAGCCTCGGTGCGGGGGAGCCCGAATCCGTCGATGCGCTGATCAGGACGATCGGGGATCTCGCCCAGGACCTCCTGGACCAGAGCCCCGCCTCGCCTGAACCGGCATCGTCGACGGAGGCGGAGGCTCCCGACTCGGGTGCCCCGACGCCAATACCCACCGAAACGGTGGCCAGTGGACCCCGCCCGACGGATCCACGGCCGCTGTGGAGGCTGGTTAGGTACGCGGGCACCGAGAGGCCTGGCCCGGTGAGGCGCCCCCAGCGCCCCACTGAGCCACGGACCAACGCTACCGCGACGGCGGGGGCGTCGGGGGGTGCGATCCCTCGCACTCCCAGGCGGCCACCACCTGCCGCTGTTACCGTGGTCCCGACAAGGCCAAGCACCGCTGCTCCCCGACCACCGCAGGGAACAACCCCAGCCCGTAGGAAGGTCCTCGAGAGGACCTGCTACAGCTGCGGGGAAGCGGGGCATTCGCAATGCCCGCTTGGCCCGCCGACAGCCACTTTCTGTCGCCGGTGCGGTCGTAAGGGGAAAACCCTTCGCACGTGCCCGGCGTGCAGTGGTGGCTGGAAGCGCGAAGGGCCCTACATCCCGCAGGTGGGGCGTAACGTTCCCCGCGAGGAGCTGAGGACCTTACGGGCGGAGAGACCTCGGTCTCGAAGGCCGCGAGGCCCAAGGAAGGCTGCTCGCGGAGACCGGAACCCCCCAGCAGGTCCCGCTGCGACCCCTGAGGTAAAACCCCAGTGAGGGATACCGAAGGGGAAGCTCCCGCAAAGAGGCTTCGAGCCTTAGTTACCGTAATGAGGTCGCAAGACCCAGCTCCCATACAGAGGCTACGAGCCTTAGTTACCGTTATGAGATCGTGAGATCTAGCTCCCGTACAGAGGCTTCGAGCCTTAGCTACCGTAATGGGTCGCAAGACCCAGCTCCCGCCACTTGGGACCCCAGGTCCCAGTTCCCGACAGGATGGGCCCTAGGCCCCGGCTCTCGACGTACGGGTCAACCGAACCGACTCCCGAGCAAGGACGGACAAAACCTCAGCTCCCGTACCCCAGGAACATCTGCCGGGATGGCGGACCTCGGAAGAATCGCTCCCGACATGGACGACCCTCGGAAGGACCCTCACGTCTACGTTGGTATCGTTACGCTCCCGTTACACATTCTGTTTATTGTCCGTCCCTATCAATAAGTATCATAAGAAATGTACAATTGAATTATCTTCTCGTGTTGCCTGAGTACGCTCTCGCATTGATCTCGATTTACCCACGACCACTACTAGCTACCGACCGTAAACAGTGGGTAAACAGACTAATAAGCTACCGCCACACGTTTTTTTTTCCTCTCGTTGATGTTGATCCCGAAAAAAAAAAAAAAAAAAAAAATGGCATCGATTGCGATACTAGCTCCCTAATTCGTGAGGTTTCGACGGAGACCGAAACCCTTTTACCGACTCAAAGCTGTGGTTCCGTCCGGTTTTGAGTAGCTACCGTTTCCCAAATTCCTAAGCCATAACCACCCTTAAGGGGTGGGGAGTTGTGACGTGATTTTTTTTTAAATCGCGTTCACAAGGGTACTTTGTTGGCGATATTGTCGCCGTTCCGTCGCTGCCCTCCTCGAGATCTGGATCTCGGTACGGATAAATACGAGCTCTGGAGTAGAGCTTCCGTCCTTAAGTTCCGTTCTGTTTTTTTTTGGTAAGGACAAAATGCTCGGCATATTCGAACTTGTCGCGAGGATGAGAGCTCATCGAAACGGGCAGCCCGACAAGTAAGAATTGCCGGCAAAGGTCTTGCAGTTAGCTTTAGACCGGTGCAAATCCGGTGCCCGATAGCGAGAGTGCATTGCGCTGGAGAACGGGTGGCGAGTTGTTAGTTTTGGCATAGGATGGAGCATCCTAGTGTCGAGTAAGTGTGAAGTATAGACCCGTTCTCGCGTGAAGCACCAAGGGAGGCAGCTGTTTGGATTTTCAAAGTTACCGGCATTAATTGCGCTCCCGCAATAGTTGAGAAATTATTCGAGTGAGAGAGGGCAGTAGCTCACGGGCAAGGGATTTTGGAAGGATCGAAATAATAATCATGATGAGCTCCCGATGATTACTCGAATTTATCAGTCTTGCTCGGGACACCACCGAGGTGCCTCGAGTAGTCAATACGCTCCAGTGTTGACAAGTTTTTCGGTAGCTCGCGCGCGCGGTTCCGCGTAGTTCTCGGTACTCGATAGTACATCGTGTATCAGAATTAAGCTGAGTTCTCGGGTTCCGTCGTGTGCTATGTGAGCCATGCCCACTAGCGCAGTGACAGAGTTTATTTTATTAAAATAAAATTAACAGTTCTCGTGCCTGGTGCAGTGTAGTTAGTGCCTTGCTGTTCCCGTGTCCCTCCTGGGATGATGGTTTTCGCTCCTCAGATTCTTTGGAATATTATTGGGTGAGTCGTTCCCGTTATTTATTTAATTCATAGATTTCGGGAATATTTTCGGAAAAGTTCTCGTGCGGCCGAGTACGGCTAGCTAGCGACGGCTCCGCAATACTCGCGCATTGCTATGCCACGCGTGATTGCCGTTTGCTCTCGACGCGTTTTGCCGGTTCTCGCGCATTATTTAATGCACAACAATTGGTTATATTGCTCCCGAAATTTTTACTCAGTACTATCAGTTCCCGTGATTCGTTTTGACGGAACAGAAGCTATTTATTGGGCCAACCTCGACCCTCTCTACCACGACCAAGCAGCCTGAGCGGCCGTGCATTTCCGCAACCGTTCGCTCCCGCAAGTGCATCCCGTTGCGTTTGCTGCTTTCACGCGTCCCTAAAAAGTAGCAATGTTCTCGTTTTTTTTTGTGTGTTGCGTCCTCGATCGGCAGTTATGCTCCGACTGCCGATTTTATTGGAATCGAGCTTGCTCCACTCGATTCCGCGGGCAAACCGGTTCGTCAATACCGGTGGAACAAAAATTGACTGGCGCCTACCGAGTTTACGGATGCGCGAGCGAGGGTGGGCGGCCGAAGGTGACGGTTCCCGTCTATTTTATTTTTTTTTCTATCTAGCTTATCGTTACGCTCACGAAAAATACGTCACAATGTATATATACATATATATCTTCTGTATACTATAAAAAGATATACATACATATGTGTGTATATATATCTTGCGGCACCGCGCCGCAAATCCCGCTAAAGCAGGCTCCCGCGTTAAGGCACGTGAGAGCCTAAATCGAAAAAACAAATAGCAAACATTGCTATTTAAAAAAAAAGAACCCGCTACAATAGCCTCAACCGCTTCACACCGCATGTGCTCCGAAAATCTAATGTTCGCGTGTGCCGTTCCAGGCCTTAGATCTAATCTCATATTTGTTATAATTCCAATAGTGTTTATTCTATTTTTAGTTATAAGTAGCCATGTACCGCCGATTCATAATAAACAAGTTTAAAAAAAAAAAAAAAAAAAAAAAATTGCGAGCGCGCGCAGCGCGCGAGCCACAATAAAATCCTAGTATATATATATATATATTGTAACGCGGCATTTCGCGTTACGGCGGTGTCACTGCAGCTCTCCCTCTCCCTTGAGAGAAAATGCATCGAAGAGTGTCCAGCCAGCAAGCCTGCACGACGACGCCGTCGTTAGAGGCGCGAAAATTCGAGTAAGTCTGCCGAGAGACGACCGAATCGAGCCGACCAGGGCCGCTAATTTAAGAAAATGCGCTTATTTCCTATTTATTTCGAGTCTTACATGTCCCCTCTGATGCGTCGAGATGACGTACATCACCGGCGAAGGAGAGCACCGATCACCAGCAACAGGGCAGCAGCAAGTCGCGGCCTAGGATCGCAACGCGAGAGTCCCGGACTTCCGCCACGACAACTAGCTCGCTCCGGAGAGACGACCATCGCCATCTCTCGTGACGCGAAGGGATGCGAATCCCTCCGCTCCGCGCGCCGCGCCGGCCCTAGCTTAGCGCCGCGTGATCGGCACGCGCCAAAAATCGCCACTTGTTGGCTGGACACGGAAGTAACACGTCGTGGAATAAGTAATAGTGTCAAAAAGTATTAGACGTAGTATATCGAAGGAAACCCGAACTTATTGGAATTATCAGTTTGGGGAATATTCGAGGTGGGTCAGTGCCTTTATTAAAAACTGTTGAGGTGCTGTGGGCACCCCGAAATTGTATTTTTTATTATCGGAAAACGGCCGTTAACCGTTGTTCGCCAGGTGAGACGCTTCCCGTCTCACCCCGTTACTAGCTCGTACGTAGAGTCGGCTCGATTCGATTTCGTAGTCCGTTCGTAGAATCCTTGTTCTTTTATATAATTCTTATTCTGTTATATAAGGCTCATTCTGGTCATTTAATTCTGCTTCTTTTGGATATTTCTAATTCTTTATTATATAATTCTGATTCTTTTTGATCGTTTTAGTTCTTTTATATATTTCAATTTTTCTTTATATCGCGTCAGTTGTGCCGACGAGCACGGGTTCCCCTTCCGGGAACCAGTCTTCTTGTGTGAAATTTCTTGATTAAATTGTGTTGTTACTTTGCTATATTGGTGACATTTTATTCGCGGTTATTCGCGATACTCTCCCCTCTAACCCCCCACGACTCGTTCTATCGCTCTTAGCCGAGCATATTAGTGGTTTTCGATCGTCCTCTTGGCCCTTTAGGCATTAATAGAAGGGCCTGGCGCCCCAGTGCATTTTTGTGTATTTCAGGGTGCCGAATTTGTCGTGCGATTCTCCGGGATAATTTTCCCGAATTATCGCGGAATAAAGAATCGTGTTACAATATATATATTGAAACGATATTAACTTCCTTCGTTTTCTTGTATCTTGGGAAGAATATCCTGAAGTATCCAAGTAATCATCTGAGGGATGATTTTTGTTCGTGTACGGGACCCAAATAAGGATTAAAAGAGAATTTTACTGGGGAAGGGAGAAAACCTCAGTATTCCTGGTGCCATGCAGCTAGGATGTCTTCATCATCGGTTCAGGATAGAGGTTGCAAGGAAAGGTTGAAATGTTTTGAAGGAATTATGCCGGCTTGGAGCCAACTTTTACTAGGGTTTGTTGACCTCTAGTTAAACGCACAGACTGTTGATACAGTCTGTGTCAACCGTCTGTATCATCAGTAAGATTATAGTTGCGGAATGTTCTAAATGAATTTGAGTCTAAGGTCATGCACGGAACGGATGTCCGTGCATGGAGCATGCATAGCTCATCGCCAAGTGATTCTAAAACGCGTAATTACTCTTTTTCTATGAGAGTAATAAATGGGAGGTGAAGTCTTTAAAAATAAGTCCTCAGAGTTAGTGTTTCTATCTCATCACCGGATACTTATGAATTTGCGTAACAGCCGATTTAAGGGATTCTAGATACAAAGAATTTAATTTTGATATATCACAATTTAGTGGATCAGGACACAACGCACCAAGTGAGTTGGGCTGTCTCAAGGAAAATAGTAAATAAAAGAACTTGGTGCCTTGTTAGACCGGAATTCTAAATTGTTCAATCAAGTGCAACTATTGGAGATGGTTCAAGTAGTTCCACAGTCAACGTGAGCTGGGCTTGCTCAAGGAAAATAGGAAAAATAAACGTTGGCTACGGAATCCTCCTAAAGTCTTCTCGTTGCATATAAAAGTTAATTACTATAATTTTGTCCCTTAGTCTCTGGGATGTCACAGGTTGAGTTAAGTCCGAGAATAAATTGAAATATAAAATGAAATGATTTTACTGAGAAAAATGCTCGCAATTCGTAGAAATGGTCTTGTGTGTAAGAAAGAGAGGATCGCGTTTGTTGTTATCGTTGTCGCTCTCTGGGCTCTCATTCGGATGTCATCGATTGCGATTTGGTGGGCCCATGGAGTTAGATGTGGCGCAAGGGGAAGCCTTCTACCTTAGCTATGAGCTTGTAGATCTATATGGTGAAACGCAGAGCAAGGGGAAACAAGTTTCGACCGTGCGCTTGTAGATCTATACAGTGAGACGCAGAGCAAGGGGATATGTGCTTCGACCGCGAGCTTGTAGATCTATAGAGTGAAACTCGGCGCAAGGGGAAACAAGTTTCGACCGTAAGCTTCTAGATCTATAGAGTGAGACGCAGAGCAAGGGGAAGTATTATACTTCTTCTGTGTAGTATTTCGTGCGTAGATAGAATTCTCAGAATTTTGTCATTTTAAATTATAATAAAAGATAATTTCAGTTTCGTTTAATCAAGGAATTTCTGGTAATGTAGACACTACATGGGTTTGCGCAATGCAGATGCATATAGGCCTTTCTACTAGGATGGAGTAGTCGAGGATACTACATGGGTCTGCGCGATGCAGCGGCATATAGTATAGGAAGGATTAGAGATAGGAAAGATAGAGGGAAACCTTTATATGGGTCTGCGCGGTGCAGAGGCATATCGGTTTCGATAGGAAAGAATAGAGAGGACAGTAGGGGTCTACGCGGTGTAGAGGCCTACTGGAGCTGGGCGGGCTCACGGGAAAAACCAAGTGGGTCAGCGCGATGCTGCGGCACTTGGGGAAGCTGGGCGTGCTTACGGAAGTGCTGTTCGAAGGTAGACGCAATGTCTCGGCTCGACAGCACGGGTACTATAAGGACCTTACTTGGACATAGTGTGATATGGAAAGTTGGATGAAGAATAAGGGACCGAACTCATGCGAGGCGCGCTTATATACCCTGCGATCGGCTGTTTGCCACGGTGACATCTTCCCCCTCTAGGTCTTCCTAGGCCCTGTTGCCACGTTCGGTGTTGCCGAACTTTGATTTTGTCGATTTCTCGCCAGGGGTATACGTGTCCCGTTACAATATACATATATAATAAAAAGATCTCGCCGCCGCCGCCGCCGTGTCAAGAATCGAGGGACTTAGAATAATTCGGGCTCAGGGCTTGGCGGAAGGGGCGGGAGGGGGAGGGGGATGGGGAGGGGGAACCCTTCGGGGGGGCACCCTTCGGAGGTGGCACCCTTGGGTGGGGGCCGATTGCGAGCGCGCGCAGCGCGCGAGCCACAATAAAATCCTAGTATATATTGTAACCGGGAAATTACTCTCCGGCACCTTCGTCCTATTCCCCCGGACTGTCTCCCAGGGCGCCAGCCGCCTAGAGACGGCCCTAAAGAATTGACTCGATTTGACTCGATAGCTAGCTTAATTCGACAGCGGGAGAATTGACGGCACAAGCCACTAGCTCAGGTTCTACGGTAGAGGGGCGGGGCCGACACGCACGACAAAAAAAAAAAGAAAATAACTCGGTAATTAAATTTAATATAACAGAGAACAGTTTATTAATTTGGAAAATTAGGGGAGTTTGAGACAGTTTCGGAAGTGAAATATTAATCGGTAAAAATAGGTTGAAATGCGATATACAACGGTAGATCACGGAAATAAAAAAAAGGTGGAATAGAAAGCAAAAAGTTTAACTTTCGGTAAATCAGCGGTAATAATTTCGATGAATTGACGGTAAATATGACATCTAATTCCCAGTTCTCTGGATCTCGACAACTTCGATGAATTTCTCAATTACTGAGATCAAACGCAAAATTATGATTATTAAGGAGATCGAATACATAAAAATTAGCGAACTTGGAGGACAATACTTTGGCATATTCGTCGGCAACTGCGGCCGAAACGACGCGGAGAATCTCTTATTTTCTAATTCTAAATTAACTTAGGCTAGTAATGAAGTGATCCAAAAGAACTGAAAAATACTCTCGATCGCACCCTTCAATCTAAAGCATCGGCTGAGAAATTAACAATACAGTCGTTTCGCTCACGTGGGACCAATCTCCCAACACGACAGCACGAAAATCGATCGAGAGGCTACTAACTACCTCACTGAACGAAAGAATTTTTCTTTCTGTTTTCCCGAAAATTCGGCTTAGGATGGCGGTACTAAAACGCCGGTTTTCTCAGCCTGCTGCTGGGCCCGGTATGACAGCACGATAATTTCGAGAAAAACTAGCTAACTAATTTTCCTAATAAATTTCCTAAATTACACCAAAAAAAATCAGTCTTATTTTGGTCCACAAATTCTACAACAACCACCAAACACAAAGACAAAAAAAAAGGACGAAACGCCTTCTAGTCGGTCGCCGCACGCACACGCTGCTCGAAATATTCGGAAATAATTTGCCTTTGCGATACTTCAATGAAAAAGGTCGGCCGATAGATCTTCTTGGTCAGAATATTTCGACAGCCACGATAATTTCGGTAACACCCTAAAACTCTACCCTAAAACTCATCCTAAACTCTAATTCGCTTATCCAAAAAAAATATTATACAAAAATTACGGCAGAAAGATAAATACAACAACCAGATATTCGGTGAAATAACCCGGAAATAGAATTAGAACGGTAAACAAATAGATAACGGAGAAATATGAGACAGAGAAATTAAGTGATAGAAATAGAAATAGAATTAGGCGAAAGACGAAGTAGAAGTAGACCCTTCGCGACAGCCTCCTCTCTTCCAGGGCCTAAACTACGGCGAGTAATTTACTCGAGAAATATTGCACTAAATAAGTTATTATAAATCAACTCACAGCTCCGGATCTGACAAAACTGACTCCCGGGATACGGGTACTCACGCCCTCACTGGCACTAGTCCTCACGATAATGGTCCAACTTCTCTCCGGTGGTTCGGCAGCTACTCTCGGCCCAACGATAGTCACGGAAAAATTCTTGAAAGCTCTGAGACGCGTCCGCAGTCGATCGAGGCTAATCACGAAGTTCTCGATGATCCTTAGCTTTTCGAAACTGGAGCGAATGATCCCTACTTTAAGTCCTCGATCGCCGAAAAAGGAGACGACAATTAAGAAGTGAGGGAAGCGATCGGCACGCTTCCCTCACTTCTTAATTGTCGTCTCCTTACTGCTCCTCACCGCTGTCCCTCATAAGAAAGTGTTGTCGATTTCTCCACACCCCGACAGCGAAAGAAATTTGGCCAATGATTAATATTGTGGGTGATTTTTAATCACTGCCAGCGGTGACCTTACATGTTGATTTTTCCTCGCTGCAATTTGTTCGTTTTATTGCTGAGGTTGAACCGCTGGAAAACTCGCGTGATTAATTTTTGCGGCCTGATTTAATTCGTGGGGTGTCCGAGAATTTTCGACAGCGTTACATGACCCCGCCTCAGCCTGCGGTGCGGTGAATCCCGTATACCGGCCAACGTTAACTCGCATGGAAAAACTCGTGGGCATCTCGGGTGGTGGAGGTGCCGCCTCAGGGCTCGAGTACGCCAAAAGGTAGATGTCCATCGAGGGGATTACGTCCATAAATTCCAATGGAATTCAGGGGCTGCTCCGGGGCATTTAAATTTCGTCCCACCAAGCAATCGGTGCCTCATCTTTTTCTGAAGTTGGCGGATAAGGTAGTGGAGGTCCGACGCTCTAATCGGACAGAGCGGGCACGACGGTGAAGTTTCAGCCGCTCGCGCTCCTCTGCCTCAAAGTTTTGGAAAAAATCTTCGACGAGGTGGACGATCTCGCCGAGTAATCCAACCTCCACTTGGCGTCCACTCCGCATGAAGGTGAGGAAATAATAGTCCTCCCCTCGGGTTCCTCAGTTCCTCGGGGATAACGCATGTCCTTGGGACCAAGACATGCCTGACGACAGCGGATAAAGATGACAGCCTCAAAATACGAAAGTCCACCGGTGGTCGCGTTCTTGAAGGGGCCAGTGAGGTCGGAGTTTACACAAATACTACAAACTTATTCTAACGAAATTTCATTTAAGGCGAAAAATTATTCTAAACCTAACTTAAACCTAATTTTTGCCCTGGAGAGAGCTCGACAGCGGACGGTATGCGAAATTGTAGCCCTAGGGCTTCCGACAGCAGCAGTAACGCGGTGCTCAGAACCACCACGTTACAATATATATATATATATATATATATATATATATATATATATATATATAGTATATATACTAGGATTTTATTGTATTATAGTATATATACTAGGTATATATACTAGTACCTAGTATATATACTAGGATTTTATTGTGGCTCGCGCGCTGCGCGCGCTCGCAATCGCCCCCACCCAAGGGTGCCACCTCCGAAGGGTGCCTCCCCTCCCCCTTCCACCAAGCCCTGAGCCCGAATTATTCTAAGTCCCTCGATTCTTGACACGGCGTCGGCGGCGGCGGCGGCGAGATCTTTTTATAATATAGATATAGATATATATATATATATTGTAACGCGGCATTTCGCGTTACGCGGTGTCCGTTGCATCTCTCCCCCCTTCGACGTCGCCCGCGACATAGAAATGGTCCAGCCAGTGAGCCGGGATACGGCTGCAAGGCGAAATAGGGCAAAACTGCGGCGTCGCGTCAAATCGACCAGACCTACGCGAGATTATAGGAATTATTTATTGATTTCGTTTGGAACACATTTTACATGTCACGGTCCCCGCTCCCACTGGCGATCAACGTTTCTTTCCTTCTACGAGTGAGGTACTGCATCAGTACCTCCAATCGGCATGGTCTTTGGGATCCAGGAGCTCAGAGGAAGAGGAGACGCCAGCAGCGAGGGCAGCTCCATGCATCAAGAAATCGGCACCGTAGCGGCAGTACATCGGCCTCCTATTTTGGAAATTCATACGCGAGAGTTTGGAACTCCCGCGTCGAATGGTAGTCTGTCTTCGCGACAGACCACTAATAAATGTGTCGCTGCGAAGGGATGCGTACCCTCCGCGCACTCCTCTCGTCCTCGAGCGATTTTGGCGAGTCCGGCACGCGCCGCGACTCGTCACTTGTTGGCTGGACACGCGTGCGAACAGTAGCGCACGAACTATTGTAATATATTGGAAACCGTATTGGAAATATTATATCGGACCATAGGACTTAATTGGAAAAGAAGGAAGGACGTTGTTTCGGTCCTTAACACGGAGCATCGCGTAATAGAGGTGGGTCAGTGCATTTTAATATTGTACTGTCAGGTGCCGTGACATAACAAATAGTTTGTTTGGTAATTATTGGGGAAGAAATTCAGGCCTTCTGCCACCACGAGGCGAGACGATTTTCGTCTCGCCAAGAGAATATCTCGCGGGGTCTGCTCGGTTTGGCTACGGCCAACCGAGAGAAAAAATTTAACTTTAACCGAAAATTGTATTTATGGTATTTGATTTTCAATAGTTTTTTGGGAATATTTAATTTATTGGAAAATACGAGACGTGCCTCAGCCGTCCCGTAGCGTAAGAGTGAGAGAGAAGACTCACTATTTTGCGGCGTGACGCGTAGCGTTCACGCCTATTATTTGTGAAATTGTAATTCTTTTTGGAAAATTATTTTGAATTTATTAATAATAATTTAGATTGTATAGAATCAGTTGTGCCAGGGAGCACGGGTTCCCCGTCCGGGAACCATTTTTTTGTAAAACCGTATTTGGGAATATTGGAGGCTCCGAGCCTCCTACTGTACTCGCCAATCAGTTTATTTTGTTTAATTAAAGCGAGCACATTATATATTATATCGGTTTTTGGGTTTTGCAGTTATTTTTGAAGATTCCCCCCTCTTAACCCCCCACGACCTAGTCTCTCGGATTGAGCAGCTTGTGCGAAGAGTATTCGCGTCGAAGAATTGATAGTTTTCTTCCTCTTGGCCCTTCAGGCAGTAAAAGAAGGGCCTGGCGCCCTAGTGCATTTTTGGTGTATTTAAGGGTGTCGAATTTGCTGAGCGTTTCTCCGGGATAATTTTCCCGAATTATCTCGGAATAAAGAATCGTGTTACAATATATATATATATATATATATATATATATATATATATATATGTACGCGTAGGGTATACTTTGAGGACTCCAAAAAAGTGCAACATATAATCATTGAAATAGATGCTCGATGCTAATATACGTTATACACAACTATTTCCAGTCGAATCTATACTGCCGATTCGATTTAATTCAATAATCTGTAAGGATTGGCGACTATGAGGACTTTTCATATAACGACGTATGTCAGGACATTTTTCAGTTTATTTAACGACACATATGAGGACGCATATATATATGTATACATATAATATGTCCTCATATAAAACTATTCGTACACAAATCGTAGTCCCTCATAGTAGACACCATACTGATGTGTGCCGTTATTTTTATATTTTCATAGAAATTAATGAGCATCAATATTTACTTTCATGATTTACATTTGGAACAATAAAAAAGACAAATTACATTTTCGGATGAAACAAATTTGTCGCGATCTCAATAATTTGCATTAGCATGAAAAATGCACGATGTTGAAAAAAAAAAACCAAAATGTTATCTGTCCACGAGATTTTTCATTCCTTTCAAATTTTTTTGTCGCGTAGAAGAAAATGAAGTAATCAGATATTCACGATTATACCTTGCTTTAACGAAATTATATTAAAAAATAGTATATCCCTTCTTAAGAGCATGTGATACACCGGTGAGAATTTCTTCGCCCAATGTTAAGCGCTTATAGGTCTGGCTCTCTCGCAAGATAGCTCTGTCTCTCTCGCACTATTTGTCTTTTAATTCTCACCAAAAAACGACTGAATCGATTGAGGAGCTAGAAGCTTAGCTCAATTCTGCCATATTTCCGCATATTCTCTCAAAATTTGAGCCTTATCTGTCGAGAAGTTTAGAAGAAAATAGCTTTGAAAATTTCTGCGGGGGGAGGGGAGTATCACTGCCTCTTAATAGGCGGTGAAACGCTATCGAGTGCAAAACAGTCATTAGTGCTTACAACAAAGCAAGAATGAGCCACTCGAAAACGCCTTTCATCTCTTCTTAACAACCATTTCAATGGTGAAGATGAAACCGAAGGCAAATACATAAACAAAACACAGAGATAAGATTGACCCCCGCTGTGTTTACGTTATATATTGTATTCTTCTCAGTAGAATTTTCGTGCGAATCAGTTTTTGCATCCGATTGGTGTATCTACATTCACCAATTAGAGACCTCTGTACTAACGTCCCATACAATACAGTCTTTTGGAAGTCTCAGTGTATCCGAGGACATCGACGTCGCTTCACGTGAACCCTTATGGCATAATTGAAAATGTTCGTGTTAGTTTTATTCACCGACAATGTTTTTTCTATTTGCGCGTCGAGTGACGTTAGTGCGTTTAAAAAAAAATGCCCGGCTGTGAAATACACCGATGGAAGAAAATATACGGCAAGAGTATTAGCGCTGCATGGTAAGTGAAAAATCATAACCTTCAATCAACATAACGAAAGCCTATTGTTTCAATCCTACGTTTATTCGTCGATAATCGTTATCAGTTTGAATAATGTGATTCAGTGCGCGACAGGTCCATACCGGTTGTGGATAATCGATTGTTAATTGTTTTCAAACAACGATGAAAATATAGAATTCTTTTGTTCGTAGAAAAAATCTATATTTTTTGCAAATTGTATTCTTCGAGGACGTATTCGTTTATCTAAAGTATGTTTCGGAGACTTCTGACTGTTATGAGGACTATAGATATTTAAAGGTGTCCTCAAAACAGCCAGTAGTCTTCGAAAAATACGTTATATAAGGGAAAATGTCCTTAAATAATACAGTACGTGAATAGTATAGCATATTGCAACATTAATGTCACGTTCGCAATAAATATCGTATTACAAATTAGTTACCACTTATCCGTTGGATTTCAGAGGATCGTATAATATTGGAAGATATTCAAAGAAATTTAGAAGAAGGAATCTCCGTTACTGGCAGAATTATCCTATCCACGAAAAAAGAACTCTCGTATTCGAACATCATTAAAAAACACAAAGATTCTCAAGGTGATTTTATCTCATAATATAACGTTTATATTTAAATCGTTGACAGTAATTAATTCATAGAATTTAATTTAACTATAGATGACTCTAAATTGTACTTGGACGCATCCATATTACCGTCATCGAGCACGAACTGCGAAAAATACATTTTCTCACTTGAAGGTTATGAAGAAGAAAAAAACTTTTTCGGTAAGAAAATATATATATATTTATCTCATTTGTCTCATGCTATTATTTGTTACTTAATTTTTTTTTTATGTTTTTAAAGCGATTCAACCAGATTTCGTTGAACACGAAATCACAAAAATCCAAACGGCTGTTCCGGACGATAATTTGGAGAAACAAGCGATGGAACACGTCTGCACAAAAGAGATTCTCGGCGAGAAGAATTCGACTGATGAACAGACTAGCGACGAAAAAAATGCGATGAAAGATGACTGCACAGGCCATGTTCTCAGAGAGAAAAATTCGATGGATCATCAGACTTGCGTTCAGAAAAATGAGATGGAACATGTCTGCACAGACCAGATGCTCAGCGAGAAAAATGAAATCGAAAATGCAACTTGCGGTAAGGAAAATACGATGAAACATGTCTGCACAAAGCAGATTCTCGGCGAGAACAGTTCGAACGATCATCCGATTTGTGACGAGAAAAATGCGATGGAACACGTCTCCACAGAAGAGATTCCCGATAACAAAAATTCAATCAATCATCCGACTTGTGCTGAGGAAAATAAGACAGAACATATCTGCATCGAGCAGATTTTCGACGAGAACAATTCGAACGATCATCAGGTTTCCGGTGAGAAAAATGCGATGCAACATGTTCGCACGAAACAGATTCGCGGTGCAAATGATGGAAGAAACCTAAGAGTTTGTAACGAGACGTCAACGGAGACCACAGGTCAGCTTGCAGCGGCGATGGACGATGGCATAATTAATAAAGTGATTGTCGATCAATCGAACAAGAAGGTTGACAATTTCGTCAAGAACGGTTGTGAAATTGAAAAGTTGGGCATTGATGAGAATCGTAATTCTTCTGTAACATGTAATTTAAATGAAATAATTCACGATCTGCCAACTCACCGCCAGCCAGATCTCGAAAAAATGCAAAAAAATATCAGGCAAATTCTCGTTGAACATGATCCGACGAAGTATATCGCTGAAACTTTGGAGTCTGTGCACCGTGAAAGTCTGATATATGAACCTTTTTTTGACTCACATGGACAGAAAGAATCAGATGAAGATATCGAAAAATCTTTTCACAATGAATCGGAGCCGATCCATCAAGTGGCAATAAATCCCAGTGACACTTATAATTTGGATTTATCGGCTTTAGGTAAATAGAAAATTATATATCTTTTAAAATATAAAAAGATACGTGTTATTCCCATTGTTTAGCCTTATGTTACCACAAGACAAACATCCAATATTACACTGTCTGAAGTAGGTATCTTTGATCAAAATATTACTGTTATCTACTTTTTTCTGTAGAATTGTCGGCCGCAGAAGATGATCTTCTAGACGAACCAAAAGAATCTTGCAAGTCGAAACCGCGAATCGACTTCGATGCTATGCTGACCGGAAATGTATTTTGTTCAGGTGAAAATTTCAACATCTCTCTTTTGGACAACAGTTTGAAGATAACGCCGCCTGCCAGTAATTCTACTGTTTTGACTGAAAGCAATGAAATCCCTACGGTTTTAGACACTTGTACAGTTAGTACGAGCTTCGTTGAGGCGCGTACTGGTGAGTGTAATTAGTTTTTTCATTTCTCGCCACAGTCTGAGTTTTATTATCTCTGCGTGCTATTGACGTCGACGAATTTCCATCTCCTTAACACTAGAAATTTACATATTTTTCAGTCTAATATATGACGTAACAAAGTTTTTTGACGTATAAGTAAATTGTAAATTATTTTCTAAATATCATTTTTTATTTTATGTAAAATTTTGTCGTCGACATTTTATTTTAAAAAACTATATATAAAGACAGTTATATTTTTTTTCTAATTGTGTAAATTTGATTCGTTATCCATTGGTTCACATTCCAATATTAATATAAAATTCGATTTAGATTCAGAAAGTTCAGACGAATCCGGCGGCGATGATTACAATCCATCGGAGGCGGAAACAAGTTCTAACGCAAGCAGCACAGCAGACGTATTACCAGAGAAGTCGAAAAGTAAAAAAAAACGGCAGAAAAAGGTCGATTCATCGCTGAATATTACTCTTGGAGTTAATAAACCTGGGTCGTCAGCACCCGACGATGCAGATTTGACAGTTTCAAATTCTACGGCGGCGGGAAACGTAAAGAAACATTTCTGTTTTTATTGCCAGAAATTGCAATCAAAACTCGCTCGTCATTTGGTACTTGTCCACAAAGATGAAGAGGACGTAAAAAAATTCGTAGCGCTACCAGTAAAAAATCAGGAGCGTATGCAATTAATTGCGACAATTAGGAAGAATGGGAATCACTTGTACAATACTGACAGGAGATTCAACAGGGGTCATTTGTTGGTTGTTCGAAGGCCACAAAAACGAATGCAGAAGACAGCTCAAGATTTTCTAGCGTGCGGAAATTGTAAAGGGCAATATGCTCGAAGTGTCATAAGACACCACTTTAAAAAGTGTACCCAAGAAGCCAGTGGGAAAGAAAGACTCGTTATGGTTAAAGGACGAATGGTTTCTGCTAGAGTGCATGAAGTTGCGAACGAGTTAGTGAGAAAAAATTTATTTCCCTATATGCGAGAAGACGAAGTGGTACGCGCAATCCGATACGACAAATTGATTATCCAGTACGCGAATAAACAGTGCGAAAAGTATGGAACGCACCAGCACCTGTACCAGATGATTAGAGCGCGTATACGCTATTTGGGTCGTTTCATGTTGGCCATAAGAGAAATCAATCCTAATGTGCGGAGCTTTGCGGAAGTATTTCAACCCCGAAACTACGATAACGCCGTGGATGCAGTGAGAAAAGTTGCTGGTTGGAATAATACAACACTCACTTTTTCTCACCCAAACGTCGCATCAAATCTTGGCACTCTGCTTAAACATAGTGGTGAGATTCTGCGTTCTGAATATATAAAAGAAGAGAGAGCTTATGACCAAAAACGTGTCGAAGACTTTTTAAAGTTGCAAAACGAAAACTATGGCGCCAGCGTTAATAGAGCTGTACTCGAAACAGTAATGCAGAATAATCGGCGAAAGAAAGTCGTGCTCCCAAGTCTCGAAGATATAACAAAGCTACATAACTTCTTGAAGTCTGAGCGTGAGAGACACTTTGCAGGACTGAACAAACAATTTTCCGCGGACCATTGGCGAAAACTCGCCGAAGTTACATTGACATCTTTACAAGTCTTCAATCGTCGTCGAGCCGGAGAAATAGAACGCCTCTATATAGAAGATTTTGAATCTTATCAAGGTATCGATAACGTGGCTGATAAGGATACGTTCAAGGGCTTATCGAAAGAAGGACAATCACTAGCGAAAAAATATGTTCGATTTGTGATCCGAGGCAAACGTGGTCGAGGTGTGCCTGTTCTAGTACCCAAAGATATTTTGGATTGTTTGTTGCTGATTGTCAAGTATCGCAGTGACGCTGGAGTATCGGAGAGAAACACACATCTGTTCGGTTTGCCGTCGAAAGATAAAGATAGATTCAAGTATCTACGAGCATGCGATTTGATGAGACGGTTCTCGCAGCAATGCGGTGCAGATCTTCCGGACACTCTTCGTGGGACGCAGTTGCGAAAACATGTCGCTACAAAATGTATATCACTTGATTTGAATCAGAATCAAGTTTCAGATCTGGCGAATTTTATGGGGCACGCCGAAACAATTCACAGGGAAATATATCGGCAACCGGTGATTCAAAATGATATTATAAAAATCTCCCAACTACTTGAAATCGCTCAAGGGACGGATAGTTCATCGCCAAACGACGACGAAAGTAGTACCGACGACGAGGAGAGCATCGGATTAGCAGTCGAAACCGTTAATTTTACTTCCAGGGAAACTGACGGTAAATATACTGCGGATGAATAAAATATATGACTTAATTAATAATGTTTATATACGTGTAAATTTCAGGCAACGAAGATTCATTCGCTAGTATTTCGCGTTCCGGGACCAGTACACGAGCGTCTAATGGGAGTGGAAATCGCCGACGTTGGACTGAAGAAGAACGCAACGTTGTACTTGGAGCTTTTGAAAAAATTATACAGAAAGGCAAGATGCCAACCGGAGCTCAGATGCAACAACTAATAAGTGATCACGACTGCCTCAAAGGCCGTCAAGTTGCCCAATTGCGAACTTGGCTGCATGGGCATAAAAATAAACTATAGAGCGGACATCGCATTCTTTTAACTGAACAATCGAAAAAAACAATGTTCAATTCCCTATAAGACCTGTTTCTGGGCAATACGATTATCATTTTTTTAAATATATTTTTTCAAGTACAAAAAAGTATCAAGATAGATACCGAGATAGAAACGATCGAGATCAGATAGTATCTATCTCGGATTAAAAACTATTCAAAGACTATATAGATTATAGAAAAAAAAATCGACTCGATTATTATAATTTTTTTTTTTTCAAGTACAAAAAGCTTATAGAAAAGCTTATTATTTGACTACATGCACAAAATGTAAAAGAGTTAAAGTGCATAAACAGTTGTGACCTTCTACTCTTTATTTGGAGAGAGGTGAGGGTCAGCAACTTTGAAATAGAAATAAAAAAAAACTCAGAGTTATAAAAATCGTCACCAAAACAAAAGATAAATGATAATTTATTAGCTTGTGGTGTCTCGATATAATAAGAAATAACAAAATGCAAATGACCGCTACTAATAATGGGAATTCGGGGCCTCGAGGTGGTAAACAATAACAAAGGTTACCGGGGGAAAATTACCGGGGGAAAGCTCGGGAGTGAAGATCTCGATAATACACCAAGACTCGTTAGTAAATAAAATACTGTAAGGCCGGGATTATACTCGAATTGTTCAAGACAATAAAATGGAAATCACTAATAAAATCCTATGGAATAACAAATGGTCAAATAACGTAAAATTTCAGTGTTGCATTGACACCTGTCAAATACCCGCGATACTGTAAACGTCAACAATTAAAAGTCAATTAAATATCAATAATCTTGACGGAATAGGATTGCATTATTATAATAATATCAATCTTAAACTATCGGCGAATAACTCCGACTCATCACGATAACGAATTGATAGCAAGGAAAAAAGGGGGGGGGGGCGAAGAGGGGTAGACGAAGAGGAAGGCACACCGGCAATACTCTATAGCACGCAATTCTAGCTTACATAAACAACCTTTAGACTCTGTGTGGGCGCCAGCTACTGTGCGGCAGTAGCACCGTCACTTCAACTGTCACTTGACAGTTTGTAATACTTTTCACTGGCTCGACTGTTGGAAATCTCTTGTAAATATCTGCTCGGCTAGCCGGGAGAGGAGAGGGGGCTCAGGGGTGAATTCCCGAACACGATGGCTCTTATAAATTACCTCGGTACGATTTGCTAATTCTGAAGAGAAGGGGATTCTCGAATTTATCACTTAAAATTTTGCACTAATTCACGCTACGCAACGCTAGATAATTATTCGTAAACACCACCACACGAAACTATGGAATTTCTTATCTTGAAAATACTGGTCCAAACATGGCAGCCGGTCTCGTTAACGGATTTAACGGACTTTTTCGGGGACTACCAATTGATAATAAGGGATAAACAAAACTTGAAAACAGGAAAAAGGGATCACAGGCACACTAGTCAGTACTCACGCTACAGGTCTCGACACTCACTCTTCCAGTAACAATACTCCTGGAGCTTGACTCGCTCTCACATACTATCACTTAAATTTTCCTTATCGGGCTTGCATCGTCACGCGTGCCTGGCTCGAAGTGTCGAAAATATGCTTCGTCTTCTTCCTCGATGTATTCGGCGATCCTCGGAGATTTTCGGGCTCGGTCGGCTCGAGAGCACTACGCGCTTCAGCATCGATCGGTGGATCGAGTGCGGCTGGTCAGTGGCGCTTGGAAGGTGCTGTGGCGGGCAGCATAATACAGCTGCTGAACGGTATGATCGCCGCGGGACGTTTGATTGCCGCTGGCGATCCTCTTGGCGTGAGTACACTCACGCAGTTGGGCGGCTAACTCCAACATATGTGGCCCGAGCGTGGAGACTGCTCGGGTGATGCGGAGTGTACTCCTCCACTGGCTGGCTTGATCTTATGGTCTTCGGGGTCAGATGGTCTCTCCTCTCCAGCCCACACTCTCCCCACGTCACTTTGCCTAAGCTGCCGTAGTCTCTCTCTTATTTCATCCTTGAGGGCTTCGTTGGACTTCAGGGTGATCGCTAGTCAAAACTAATCATTCATACTGGAGGGAAAATAGTGGAGGAATAACGAGTGATTTTTACACATAATATTAATATAATCTAGGTTCAATAAAGCATTTCTGAACTAACAAAAATAAAATATTTATGGTGTGTGGTGGCCTTCGAGCCAGCCTACAGGGCAGAGCTTGCAAAAATCTACTTTGTTACACAGTATTTAAAAAAACGTTTTTTTTTTTTAATATATTTTTTCAAGTACAAAAAAGTATCGAGATAGATACCGAGATAGATACACTATCGAGATCAGATAGTATCTATTTCGGTATCTATCTCGATTAAAAACTATTCAAAGGCTATATAGATTATAGAAAAAAAATCGACTCGATTATTATAATTTTTTTTTTTCAAGTGCAAAAAGCTTTTCGAAAAGTGCATAAACAGTATTAAAAAAAACGTTGCTTGTGATGTTAGATAAGAAAAAATATCGAGATCAGACTAAAAACGATTAACAGACTATACAGGTTATAGAAAAAAAGTCGACTCGACTATTATAATTTTTTGTTATTTCTTTATTTATTTTTTTTTTTCAAGTACAATATGTTAAAGTCAAGTAAAAAAGCCGTACTTGTGATATTAGATAAGAAAAAAAAAACGAGAACAGACTAAAACCTTTACAAAGACTGAATATAGACTGTATAGAGATTATTCGATTACTTGCATAATAATTCAATGTAATAAGGGATATAAACGCTGTTACTTGTGATATTAAATAAGAAAGAAAAAATGAGAAAAAGTATCTGATGTTACTCGATATTAAGATTATTCTTAATGATTTGACTAGGTGCATAAAAACTAAAGAAAGGATATTATATTTATTGAAATGTTAAAAATATTACAATCATAAAACGAAAAAACTATGTAATATGAATGACTTAATAAAATAACTATTGACAGTTTAATTGGTGTTTTTAATCTTGATAAACAATCGACTCAAACAATCAATTATATATTCCATGAACATATGTCCTCAAAACAGCCAGAAGTCCTCAAACTAGTCTACATATAGACGAATATGTCCTCATAGAAGCCAGTCAACAACCGTTTTATGTATTGTATGTTTTGGGGGCATAGTCGTCTACATATTGGCTAGTTTGAGGACTTCTGGCTGATTTGAGGGCATATGTTCTTGAAATGTATAAATTACTTTTTTGTTAATTGTGCTGCTTGCAGAGAATCGAACACCTTTTTTCACATATTGGAATGTTCGGCTGGTCATTTACAACCATGACAGTTTCGACTAAACTCTTTCACGAAATCTCGTAAAATAGTTGACGAATTTTCCATGTCGAATCTACCCTATTGTAATAATTATAAAGCAGTAACAAAGGAAATTTTATGGTCTTCAGACTCAACATTTTTTAATTTCTCATGTGAAACGTACATACCGTTCGAGATTAAAATGCATTTGTTTTAAAAATAACGATAATTTCAATTTCTTCAGAGGTTTTAGATTTGATTATCTGTGAGCAGCACAATTATATATTTCATGAACATATGTCCTTAAAACAGCCAGAAGTCCTCAAACTAGTCTAAATATCGACGAATATGTCCTCAAAGAAGCCAGTCAACAACCATTTTACGTATTTTATGTTTTGGGGGCATAATCGTCTATATATTGGCTAGTTTGAGGACTTCTGGCTGATTTGAGGACATATGTTCGTGAAATGTATAAATTACTTTGTCGTTAATTGTGCTGCATGCAGAGATTCAAACACCTTCTTTCACATATTGGAATGTTCAGCTGGTCATTTACAACCTTGACAGTTCCGACTAAACTCTTTCATGAAATCTCGTAAAATAGTTGACGAATTTTCCATGCCGAATCTCCCCTATTATAATAATTATAAAACAGCTGCGAAAAAAAATTCATGGTCTTCAGATTAAACATTTTTTGGTTTTTCATCAGAAACTTATATACCGTTCGAGGCTAAAATGCATTTGTTTAAAAAATAACGATAATTTCAATATCTTCAGAGGTTTTAGATTTGATTATTTGTGAGCAGCACAATTATATATTTCATGAACATACGTCCTCAAAACAGCCAGAAGTCCTCAAACTAGTCTATATATAGACGAATATGTCCTCAAACAATCCAGTCAACAATGTTTTCATGGACCGTATTTTTTGGGGACTTATTCGTTTATATTTTGACTAGTTTGAGTACTTATGGCTGTTTTAAGGCCATATATTCATGAAATATATAAATCAATCTTTTTCGTTAACTGTGCTGCTCATAGATATTCACATCTGATACCTCTGAACAAATTGCAATTATCGTTATTTTCAAAACAAATGCATTTTAATCTTGTCCTGAACGGATTCTATGAATGGTAGATTCATGGTAGAATAAACAGTGCAGATTTGGTATATAGAATCTTCGAACATTGGAATATTCATCTGATCTAATGATTCTTCATCATTGCGAAGAAACATGAAAAGATAATCATAAAATCCGTGAATTTTACAACAGTGTTGAGTGCGAAAATTTATCTCAATTTAATAATAAATTAGTTGTGAAAACTCTGATCATATCATCAACATACACACCATTGAAAAAATGTCTTTTAACCGAAACTAATTTTTTGTCTCAATCGAATATTGATATCCTATTAGTCCACAAAACAATAATTTCGTAAAAATTTTGATCCGAATTAAATTATATCAGCATAGTAGTTTCTATTCACTTGATCTAATACATGGAGTAAAACCTATTTAACACCGTTTCAGAACCATTTCGCCCCTAGCACTGAATACACTAAAGCTTTGAATACTGTCGTTAACTCACAGAAACTACATATTTCGTATTTAGAGGTCTGTCCTTGAATAGTACAAAAAGTATACTTGTTTTTTTGAGGACAGTCCCCAAAGTAACGCTGTTACTTCGAGGACTGTCCTCGAAATAACACTATATGATCCGTGTTCCCAATCTATACATACGATCGACTGCTGATTATTTCGGGACAGTCCTCAAAAAATACTTTACGTATATAAAATTTTAAGGACAGCCCTCAAAATAGCCAGATGTCCCCGAAATAATCAGTACGTTGCCGAGAATGTCTTCAAAATATACTGTACGCGTACATATATATATATATATATATATATATATATATATATATATATATATATATATATATATTGTGACGAGGCGTTACAACACGCTCGCTTCAACGGGTGCTGATGAGATCGAGCGCGCAGCATAGGCTCGAGCCACCGCGAGATCCGCCGAATCTTTTCTCACCGACAATGTCCAGTACGAAATATTGCGAGCTGTTGACTGCCGAGACTATATTATTTCCAGAGTAAATTCGTGGAACTCCTCGGAAGTCCGGCGATGCGAGAGAGCGGGGAGCCGAGACGGAAGGGCACGACGCCGATGATTTAAGAAGAGCGTCGATATTAGGCCGATGCCCCCACTCGAGACCTCCCGAACAAGGAAGCGAGGAGTATGGCGCGCGACAGCGTGAAAAATAAGTAGTCAGTTAACAACGGGATGTGAAACGATTAGGGAGTAATACGACGTCTCGCGTAGTGTCAGAGAATCCAGACGAAAGAGATCGGTAAATTGCGCTCGAGTGAAGTTGAGTGCACGAGCATCGTGAGAAATTCAGTGGGAATCCACAGGACGAGTTTTCCGGCTGGGATTAAGTACGAGAATCGGGAAGTCAAAGGTAGGCGCACTTGGTGCAACTTCCCAGATTTTAATAATTCCCCGGAAGTGATCGCGTTGTAGAAGTACCTCGAATTATTGTCACGAGGCCGGCCTCCATCAATCTCGGTGCTAAGAATTAGAAAACATTTATTCGTGGATCAGTCTCGCGAAATTGTCGGACTCGAGTCAAAGTTGTAAAGCGCGTAAAAGTGGTAAATCCGCGTCGAATGTCGGACACGAGTCAAATTTGTAAGAAAGAGACTAATTTATTTGGCGTCCGCTTCCGAATCGGTTTTCCTTGACGCGAAAGCTAGAGAAATAAAGTAACGATTGTTTGATTTTTATAGCAAAAGAAATAGGCGTGGTTTGTAGAAATTATTTTGCATGCCTTCCCCCCGAACTGCACCCTTACAGCTAGCTGGACGATAGTGAGGAGAAGTGGTAAGAATCTCCCTGGTAATCGGGAGAAGAATAGATTACCTGGCGCCCATCTGGGAGAGTAAGCAAGTAAGGAAGAAAAATTACAGCGTGGGCGTCGTTATATTTGGACGTCGGCGATTACACGGTAAGTTCTGAGCCGTTGTAATAGCCCGTCACAATATATATATATATTATAACCGGCTTCCCTTTTTATTAGGAGGGGAAGGGGTTAGTGAAAAGACATAATAAAAATAAAATAATTATAAGAAAAAATAACCAAACTCGATTTAATAGTAATACAAAAATCTCAATAAAAAAAACAAAAGAAAAACTCAATACAATAACTCTAAATGGGCGCCAGCTACGTGACGTGTAGCACCGTTGGGGGGGGGGGGGGGTACGGCGTAGGACAGTGGAAAAATTTCAGAGTCCGGAGGACGTCGAAAATTTTCTAAGTCCGGCCGACGTCGAAAAATTTCAGAGTCCGAGAGGAGCCGAAATTTTTCTAAGTCCGACTCTGTCGAAAATTTTCTAAGTCCCCAAGACTGTCGAAAATTTTCTAAGTCCGGGCGACGTCGAAAAATTTCAGAGTCCAGCACGGTCGGGTGGGGGAAATGGCGGGGGTTACCGATGGCAGGGACTCTGGGTGTCACGGGGGGGGGGGAAATATGCAAACTACAAGGGACAAAAAAGATTAATAACCAAACTATGGCCAAATGGGGAAAAATTAATAACGAAAATATGGCAAAATATGAAAAAAATTACTAACAAAAATATGGCAAAAAGTGGGGTAACTCGGCTAGCCAAAATAGAGACGATTTCAGGGGGAAGGGTTCCCGAACTCTATGGCTTCTTAATTATTACCTCGGTATGGCTGAAAGGGGGGGGGGGGTGGCATGGGAATATTCGCTAATGGGGCAAAAATATAAATAAAATCGGGAAAGAAAATTAATGGTAAATATCGCCGAGATAGTCGCGATCACCACCACACTACCTCGCACGCAGAAAACAAAATAATCGCTAACGAATTCGAATGACAACGTGCCGGTCTCCACGGGGTGGCAGCCGGTTGACTCGATATAAAAATGAAAACTAAAAACTCTAATAACTTAAAAAATACAGGGCGAAAAGGGGAAAAGGGGGTCTCACAACAAATAAAAATTACTCACGCTAATTATCACACACACACACACAATCCTAGTCCTGTGGACAACTCCCACGAGGACTCGCAAACTTTACTATAATGTTCAAGGGAGGACACGGCGACGGCGAAGCTCGAAGTGATAATCAACTGTCATCCTTCTTCTTCCTCGATGTTTTCGGAGACCCTCGTCGATCCTCGGGACTCGTCGGCTCCCGAGCACTACGGAGCTTCGACATCGATCAACGGATCGAGTGTGGCTGGTCAGTGGCGCTCGAGCAGTGCAGTGGCGAGGCAGCGTAGCACAGCTGGCTGGAGTGATTGCCGCGGGCCGTTTGAGTGCCGCTGGCGATCCTAGTAGTGCGAGTACACCCACGCAGTTGGGCGGCTAACTCCAACTTATGTCCACACGCGTGTGGAGGCTACTCGTGTGGTGCGGGGTGTACTCATCAGCTGGCTCGGATGCTGTCCGGGGTCAGATGGTTTTTCCAGCCCACACTCTCCCCACGTCACTCTGTCTAAGCTGCCGTAGCCTCTTATCTCGTCCTTGAGGGCCTCCATGGTCTTCGGGGGGCTATTACTCATTTCACATTCATACTAGGGATGGGAAGGGGGGTAAAGGGGGGAATTTCTACACAAAATATTCCTATAAACTAAATCCAAAAATACTGCTCTAAAATACTAAAACAAAATATAAGCGGAGTGTGATGGCCTTCGAGCCAGCCTGCGGGGTGGAGCTGATACAAAATCTACCGTGTTACAATATATAATATTAAAAGATCTCGCCGCCGCCGTGTAGGATACATAGGGCATTCCATGTAAAAAGGGCCCCCATAGGCCTGAATTTTTCTAAGTCCCTCAAGGGCCCCCAAGCCTGAATTATTCCAAGTCCCTCAAGGGCCCCCAAGCCTGAATTATTCTAAGTCCCTCAAGGGCCCCCAAGCCTGAATTTTTCTAAGTCCTTCAAGGGCCCCCTTGACTGGTTTTTTCTACAGATCATAACAAAAGTACTAAATAATAATCCTTATGCTAAAAGCTATAAAAATTTGTATGAGATAAGGAAAAACGCAACACTTTCGGAATATTATTTATATTTTGTTCGTAATATTAAGTTAAATAAGCACCGTTATAATTTGCCGACTACCGCCGAATGTGCAGCTTTAATTGTTTCAAAAGATGGTGAAATTCCACAATTTGATTTATGCGTCTATCCAAAATGTCCTACAGGGGTAAAGTCCTATACAAATGTCAACAAATTATCGTTTCATATCGACCTAATGACTTTTCCAATAATGTTTCCACTTGGGGATTTGGGATGGAATCCATCATTTGAACATTGTAATAGCCCTAAAAGACTCACGGCCTTACAATATTATGCATACCGCTTGGCATACAGGCCCAATGATAAATTTAATCCAATTTTATTGTGTGGACGTTTAACGCAGCAGTACGTCATTCAAGGATATATTATTATCGAAAATAACACATTAAATTTCTTTAGACAAAATCAAAAGAAATTACGTATTGAATGTTACCAAGGATTAGTCGATCATGTAGCGCGAAGTGTTTTAAGCAATCCAAATATTTGTAACAAATCACAGCGACTAGGTAATATTTTTGTTTTGCCATCTACATATTTAGGCAGTCCTAGACATATGCATCAAAATTATCAAGATGCAATGGCTATTGTTAGAGCAATTGGTTGGTCAGAAACTGGAAAGAATACTTAGTAAATTTCCACAGGGTACAACATGTAATGACATTCCAAATATTACAGTACGTTTATTCTATGCTAAGCTACGAACGCTTTTGTCGGATATTATGAGTGGGAAATTGTTCGGAAAAATATTAGCATATATTTACACAATAGAATTTCAAAAACGTGGCCTACCTCATGCTCATATGTTGTTCGTGTTAGATTATAAAAGCAAATTAACAACTCCGAAAGATATTGATAAATACATAAGCGCAGAAATTCCATCAATCAATAATGAATTACAAGAATTGGTGATGAAACATATGTTACATGGACCTCATACTGATTATTCTCCGTGTTACGATAAAGAAAAACGAATATGTTCGAAAAAATTTCCTAAACAATTATGTGATAACACAGAATTTGAGAAAAATGGCTTTCCTAAATACAGACGTAGAGACAATCATAATGCTGGTCATGTATATAATTAAAAAAGTCGACCATGATTTTATAGCAGTGGATAATTCCATGGTAGTTCCATATAACCCAGAAATACTGGCTAAATATAAATGCCACTGCAATGTAGAATATTGTACTTCTATTATGAGTGTTATTTATGCGTATTTACACAGAGGACATGATCGAGCATATTTAAAAGTAAACCGGAAAAACAAAAATGTTAAGACGAAAATTTATGATGAAATTTTAGATTATATTGACAGTCGTTACATTAGTCCTATGGAAGCTGCTTGGCGTATAGAGAAACTACCACTTTCAGATAGATCACATCCTATTATTCGTTTAGCAGTTCATGTAGAAAACCAACAGAATATCATATTTGAAGAAAACAAAGAGGAAGAAGCTTTGATGAAAAATGAAACAACTTTAACTGCATGGCTTAAGCTCAATAGATTTGATGAAAATGCACGTAAATACTCATATGTAAACATTCCAGAACATTATGTATTCAATTTACAGAAAAAAATATGGGAAAAGCGACGTATATTTTCAAAAGTAATCGGTGGAGTTGTCAGTGTTAGCCCAAAAGATGTAGAACATTTCCATTTGAATTTAATATCACATCGTATTAAAGATGCAACATGTTTTGAAGATCTAAAAACTTATGAAAATGTAACTTAAAATACATTTAAAGAAACAGCAATTGCTATGGGCTTAGTTGAAAATAATATAGAAATTTTTAAAATTTTTGAAGAAGCGTGTGCCATCATGATGCCTACCGAGTTGCGTAAATTTTTTGCGTCGTTTATTATTTCTGATAACTTTTTATTATCGCGAGAAATTTGGAATAAATTTAAAGAATACTTTTGTGAAGGTTTTTTGGAGAATAACGAAAATAAAGCCTTGCAAGAAAGAAATAAAATTTTGAATTTAGAAAACATGCGATGCTCGGACTTTGGGCTTCCGGAACCTGATAACGATTTTTCAGATATGAATATTAAAAACGAAAAAGAAGTAATGTTGTCACATGAAAAAGAGTCAGAAAAATGAATCGCCCAATTAAATGCTGATCAAAGATATATATTTGACCGTATAACTAAAGGTAGTCAAAAGATGATTTACATTTATGGGCCTGGAGGTACAGGAGAAACTTTTCTTTATAAAGCATTAATTAATTATTTCTCTGGAAATGGGAAAAAAGTACTGGCTATGGTATGGACAGGCATTGCGTCGATTTAACTGCTGGGAGGAATGACAAGTCGTAAAACATTTAAATTGCCTTTGGATTTAAGCAGTATACAGACTTCATTTTTAAAATATGAATCTGAAAAAAAGAGGTTAAGTGAAAGTGATGTTATAATTTGGGATGAAGCCTCTATGATACCTAAAAATGCATTAGATATTGTTGACAAAACTCTTCGTGATTGTTGCAATATCGAGCTCCCATTTGCAGGAAAATTGATTATATTGGGTGGTGATTTTCGGCAAATTCTGCCGGTTGTTAAAAACGGAACAAAGTTTAATGAAACAATAAAATTTTCACATATATGGCATTTATCTACAAAATTAAAGTTAAAAAAAATATGCGTTCAAAGATACCAATTTTTCTGCATTTTTATTAAAAATTGGAAAAGGCAATGTAGATTCATTAGAAATACCAAAACATTGGAAAACTAATGACATTTGTACAGCCATATATGGTTCCGTAATTAACGAAAAAGATGATTTATCAAATCGTGTTATTTTAGCCTGCTATAATCATGATGTTTATCGATTAAATGACAAAATATTAGAAAAAATAAAAAAACAAAAAAAGGGTATATTATAGTATTGATTATGCCAAATAGAAAGGAGTTGATCAGGCCGATAGTGATGTTGATTTAAATTATCCAATAGAATATTTAAATTCATTGAGATTTCCAGGGCTACCAGTTCCTAAATTAACTTTAAAAGTTGCAGCAACCGTAATGCTCATTAGAAATTTAAGTATAAAAGAACGATTATGTAACGGAACAAGAATGAAAATTATTGGATTATATAAATTCAATATAAAAGCAGAAATAATTACAGGTATGCAAGCAGGTAAATGTGCTTATCCCAAGAATAATATTAGATACTGAAGAATTTTATTCTCTTCCATTTATACTGTATCGAAGACAATTTCCTATTGTTCTGGCATTCGCAATCACTATTAATCAGTCTCAAGGACAAAGTTTAACTCGAAGATGCGCGAGTACTGCTCGAGCGTGATCTTCTTTCTATTCTTTCTCTTTCAAATCTCTTACCGGGGTCTCTCGTGGGACGCTTCCGGGCTAACTTGAGTTATTCACTCTCAAAAGCTAACTCGAATCTTTTACCGGGGTCTCTCGTCACAATATATATATTGTGACGAGGCGTTAGTACACGCTCGCATCAACGCGCTGGGCCTAGGGTGCTCGTGCACCGAGGCCCCACGAAAGCCAGCGTAGCAACCGAATCGTTCCTCGTCATGGTAAACTCGTAGCGTTATTCGAACGTTTGACTGCCGTGAATATTACGTTTACAGGATTCTCGGAATTAGAGCAAAGGGCCGGGGAGACGCTCGCGACGTCGGAGGATGGAAGGAGAGAGACAGCGGAACAACGCGACGATCGACGAAGTCGATCGATGGCAAGCCGTGACCCCCACCCCGGACGTCCGAGGCACGCGTAACCCGGCATTGCGTGCGATAATTACCAAAAAGATTTCAGTTAGCCCGGGAGCGTCCCACGAGAGACCCCGGAAGAGTTTTGAGTTAGCTTTTGAGAGTGAGTACCTCCAGTTAGCCCGGGAGCGTCCTACGAGAGACCCCGGAAGAGTTTTGAAAGAGAAAGAATAGAGCGAAGATTGCGCTCGAGCAGTACTCGCGCATCTTCGATAGATTTTGTCACCGCGTCGAGCGTTGCAACGTGTGTCCGCGACCGTTAGCGAACCGTGCGCGTGCCGACGGTAGAAGTAGTGATCGTAAGAATAATTGTCCGCGTGGAAGCCGCTACGCTAGAATTTTCGTGAGAAGCAGAGACCCGAGAGGACCGGCATCGTAGCGAGGATCGAGGCCAGAAGCGAAGGAAAAGGTAGGCGCACGTGGTGCACCATTTGTATTATCCGCGTCTGTAGAATCATCCTCTGTTCTGTCGGCTTCCCCGAACATAGAAAAATAGTTTATTGAAAAATCGAAGCGTCGCGTGCGTAATAATCGCGGAGATTGTTCGGACTCGAGTCACTTTGTGTAATTAATTTGTTGCGTGATAATTTCTTTATTGTTGAATAAATTATTGTTTTGTTATTTGTGGTAAATAGAGCTCGCGTTCGTTTAATTAATTTTGCATTTGCCTCGAACTGCACCCCTTTCCAGCTAGCCGGTCAACCGGTGAAGAATTAACGAAGAGTGATAAGTTTCCCTGGCTTTCGGGAAAATAATAGAGAGCCTGGCGCCCAGCAAAAACAAGTAAATAGTGTGGCAAGTGCGGAGAGAATAAAAGTGCGTAAAATTCTGGGCGTCGTTATATTTGGTCGGCGCTCCTCGTGAAGTCGCCGAAATACTTCCACGAGGGGCACGTCACAATATATATCTCTCTATATTATAAAAAGATCTCGCCGCCGTTGCCGCCGCCGCCACCGTCACCGCCGCCGTCGCCGTGTCAAGAATAAAAATTCTGGACATTTTGAAAATTTTGTAAATTTTGGAACCTAAAGAACCTAAAGAACCTAAAGAACCCAAATAACCTAACGAACCTAAAGAACCTAAAGAACCCCCAGAGTGGCTAAGCCCACGGAGAAGCTAACTCCACGGAGCAGCCAACTCCACGATCAGATGAAAAAAACAAAACGCAATCGGGAAGTTAAACAAAAAAACGATCGGGAGGGGACATATAGGTCGATCAGGACGAAAAACAGAAGACGATCGCGACGAAAATCAGATGTCGATCTGAAGGGGAAACAAAGGATGATCTGAAGGGACTAACTCCACGAAGTGGTTAACCCCTCGATCAGGAGAGAAAACAAAAGGCAATCGGGAAGTAAAACAAAAGGCGATCAGGAGAGAAACCAAAAGGCAATTGGGAAGTGAAACAAAATACGATCAGGAGGGGAAACAAAAGACGATCTGGTGGGGAAACAAAAGACAAACTGTTGGGGAAACAAAGGACGAAATGGAAGAGAAACAAAAGACGTTTGGTCGTAAAAACAAAAGACGATATGGAGGGAAAACAAAGAACGATATGGAAGGGAAACAAAATACAATCGTAAGGTAAAACAAAAGACGATCGGTAGGAAAAACGAGAGACGATATGAAGGGGAAACATAGAATGATCTGGAGGGACTAACCACACGGAGTGGTTAACCCCTCGATCAGGATAGAAAACAAAAGGCAATCGGGAAGTAAAACAAAAGACGATCAGGAGGGAAACAAAAGACGATCTGGTGGGGAAACAGAAGGCAAACTGTTGGGGAAACAAAGTACGATATGGAAGGGAAACAAAAGACGATCTGGAGGGAAAACAAAGAACGATACGGAAGGGAAACAACAACAAAATACAATCGTAAGGTAAAACAAAAGACGATGGGTAGGAAAAACGGAAGATGATATGAAAGGGAAACAGAGGATGATCCGGAGGGACTAACCACACGGAGTGGTTAACTCGACGATCAGGAGAAAAAACAAAAGGCAATCGGGAAGTAAAACAAAAGGCGATCAGGAGAGAAACCAAAAGGCAATTGGGAAGTGAAACAAAATACGATCAGGAGGGGAAACAAAAGACGATCTGGTGGGGAAACAGAAGACAAACTGTTGGGGAAACAAAGTACGAAATGGAAGAGAAACAAAAGACGTTTGGTCGTAAAAACAAAAGACGATATGGAGGGAAAACAAAGAACGATATGGAAGGGAAACAAAATACAATCGTAAGGTAAAACAAAAGACGATCGGTAGGAAAAACGAGAGACGATATGAAGGGGAAACATAGAATGATCTGGAGGGACTAACCACACGGAGTGGTTAACCCCTCGATCAGGATAGAAAACAAAAGGCAATCGGGAAGTAAAACAAAAGACGATCTGGAGGGAAACAAAAGACGATCTGGTGGGGAAACAGAAGACAAACTGTTGGGGAAACAAAGTACGATATGGAAGGGAAACAAAAGACGATCTGGAGGGAAAACAAAGAACGATATGGAAGGGAAACAACAACAAAATACAATCGTAAGGTAAAACAAAAGACGATGGGTAGGAAAAACGGAAGATGATATGAAAGGGAAACAAAGGATGATCCGGAGGGACTAACCACACGGAGTGGTTAACTCGACGATCAGGAGAAAAAACAAAAGGCAATCGGGACGTAAAACAAAAGACGATCAGGAGGAAAACCAAAAGGCAATTGGCAAGTGAAACAAAATACGATCAGGAGGGAAAACAGAAGACGATTTGGAGGGGAAACAAAGGAAGGTATGGAATGGGAACAAAATACAATCGTAAGGTAAAACAAAAGACGTTTGGGAGGAAAACCAAAGGACGATTTTATTATAAATGGAGAGATACTTATGTATATAGGCGTATAGTGCATGTAAAGTCCCCCCATGTATGGTTTTACCTATATATATATGACTAGAGGGCATTCCATGTCAAGTCGTTCCCTATGTATGCTCTACGTGGCCCAAATTTTTCTACGTCTCTCAACGGCCCCCGAAACTCAGATTTTTCGAAGTCCGAGAGAAGATGAATTTCAGTACGAGTAGTATCATGTTGGTGATGGAATTGTAAAAAATAGATTCGAAATATGTAACCGAGGTTTTGCGGTTTGCAAAGGAACCGATTTTTCTTTGTAATGGTATCGTAAAGTAAAACTTCGAGTAAAAATCTTCGGATACATATTGTAACGGTACGATATATCCCCAACGACAAAGTCGTTGTTGACAGTACGCGCCACCGTAGAGGATCGACCCAGGCATTAAGTCGAGTCCGTCCAACGGTTCTGTGGCTCACGCCCAATACGTCGACTCGCGATCCTCGAGCAGCCGAACCGCGAGTAACGGAAATTTGGAAAGCTGGAAGTGGGGACAACCATATATAAGCCCGCCGCTTCTTCACTACTGGTCTCAATTCTTATCTATCTCTCCTACTGGAAGAACCCTCCGAATATTAATTATTCCGATTCTTGCTTGGCTCGAAACTGCTTCGACACTTGCAAGAATTCTTGAGCACAGCCCAGCTCACCCGTTTGGCTCAATACTGCATTGACACAAACGGTTCCTTCCGTGAGCACGCCCAGCTCCTTTAGGCCTCAAAAACCTACCGTACCTACCATCTTTCTCTATCTCTTAGAAATAAGCACGTGTACTAAAAAAGAAAAACACCTAAATTAAACTACATGGCTTGATACCGCATCAACACATGTAGTTCCATCTTTTCCTTCCCTGTATGTTCTGATAGTTACATGTATTAATGATACCTCTATTACCTGTGCGGCCTGATACTGCATCGGCACGCATACTCTAAAATTCCTCAATTTAACTACATGGCTTGATACTGCATCAACACATGTAGATCCTTCTTTTCCTCATACATTCTTTTTTTTCAGCAATTATAATCATCTAAAATTCCCGAATAACCTGTACGGCTTGATACTGCATCAAGACGTACACTCCAAGATTCCGCTATTTAAACTACTTGGCCCGATACGGCATCGGCACATGTAGATCCATCTATTTCCTTGTCATCAGTCATAAAACTAACTACAAAATAAATTCCTAAATTACCTGTACAGCTTGGTACTGCACCAACATGTACACTCCAAAACGCCTTACAAAAACTACTTGGCTTGATACTGCATCAACACTCGTAGATCCATCTATCCTAGTAACTGCATCTCATAAAACACGCCTCTTATACCTGTGCGGCCTGATACTGCATCAGCACACATACTCAAAACCTCCAAATATAAAACTACTTGGCTTGATACCGCATCAACACTCGTAGATCCATCTTATTCCTGGTCCATTTAACCTTTGATTATAACGGCGTATTATTTCATATAATACGTTATTAGAATCATCGAACTAACCGATTCTCGTCTAGCCCGGACTCTCCTCCGAGCTAGTAGAAAAAAAGGTAAACACCTATCCCGTATATGCGCGCTTGGCTTGGAACTGCTCCAACACTCGCCCGCGTCTCGAAAACACATATGGCAATACGAGTCTCTGGCTTTGGTCGAGCTCGATCTTTAAACATTCTTGGAAGCAAATATTAAACCAACTAATTAACGTTTTTGCTTGTCTCCAAATACGTCTACCATTGAAACCTTCGCGGACCCCTTTAGCCTCCGCGAGCTATCATTCATCGGTAATGACTAATTAATGTAATCCCATATAGACGCGTGCCGGTCCTTTCAATAGCTAACAGGATTACAAGGGATTGAGTGTTTTTATGTGTCTACGACCCGACATCGAGACAATCCCTTCCAAGAAAAGTTTAAAGGGAAATATAATATTTTAAATTCGGAATTTCAAATTAAATTCTCGCCTTCATGGATTTTGTGCATCTCTGTCAAAAACTATCAATGCTAGAGAAGCAATAACTCACTCTTTGAGACATGCAGACTGCATTCTGTGCATCCGCTCTTATTCCATTGCTTTATTCCAATAAATTTCTATTTAAACTTGGAATACTGTTTACGAGAATTATTCAACGTAATAATTCTAGCTTGATTTCATTCTTCTCGAACGATCTATCTTCCTATGATGAGATAACCTGCTCCCTTGAGTAGCTCTCTGAGGAAACCTTTTCACCTATTATCCCTCCCTTATTTTTGTTGGAGCGTGTCCACAAGTGACAACACGCATAGTAAACTCCTTGCATATGAGCATTGCGCTCCTCGTAGTGTCGCCAGCTTACTACGTGAACATTAGAGTCATTCAATTTTGCTATAAATCGGGTTCACCCGCATAAATTACTGTACTAAGTCATTAAAAGCAGAATATCGAGGACAAGCCATATATTTTTGCAATGCACTTCAGTCAGTTCAACTCTTCGTAAATAAAACCGATGATGAGAACTCATTTTTGCCTGACTGTAAAAATGAAATTCTGAGGTTTCTTTTCACAACAAAGTTATTTTTCGAGTCCAGTACACGAACTCTGCATTTTTCCGTGTTAAACAACCTTAACTTCTTCTAAATCAATTAATTTCCTAAATTTAGAATTTCAACAAAATCCGTTTTATTACAATATATATGCTGGACCGGCGCAATTTGGTGAGATTGGGAATGCTGGAATCGGTGGTTAGCTTGAACTCTTGACTTCTTATTGTTTTTAAGAAAGAGATGCCTCAGATGCCTTTATCTCTTATTAACAAGAGTGCACCTTCTTCATCATTGGCACTCACTTAGGACAGCATAAGAAGGTGGGTTTAGACGGGGAAGTGTGGGTTGTGGTCGGGTAACCGCAGCACAAGAGATTCCCCTCCACTTGCGCGAGTCTCAACCTAATCGTTGAATTAAAATTGATAATAAAATTATGAAATAAATGCCTCGAAATTCGTACAGTCCGAGGTACTTCTGTACGGAGCTTAACACTCAACTTACTAATTTTTATATGATTTCCGCGCGCGTGTTTCATGAGTTCTTTCTTAGCCTAGTTTACGCAGGATTTATCCTGAAAAATTATCGGATAAATGATTCTAAATTCGCACAGTCGGAACTACTTCTGTGCGGAGCTTTACACTCAACTCTTTAATGGTTCTTATAGTTTATTTGATGATAGGATGCGGCAAGGGCGTTCTTAGAAAATGAAGGAAAGTGTTTCATAATTAAAGTATCGCGGTGTTTCGATAAAGTATACCGGCGAAACTTCTCGCGGCTGTACCGTAAAGTCTCGCAATTTGCGTGTTTCGCGCCACGCAAATTACGGATCTTTAGTGATGTCCTCATAGACAGAAAACTATGAAATAATCATAAGATTATTTCTTTCTCTATTATTTGTGATCGTAGGACAGATGGTGGGTTTTTTGATTATTCGAAAAGGAGGAAAAAAAAGAAAAGAGGAATATTTGCCACCGAAACTAATGTTATTGCGAGGATTTAAGTTTTAATTAATAAAAGGAAATGTTTCGCGCTTCTCTTTTGACTAAAAGGTCTATTAATGATACCGATTCTAGGATAAGGAGTGAGAAATTCGTTCTTGAAACGTGTCCTTTCTTGGAACCTGATTGACTCCGTAATAGAGTTTCTTACTTTGAAAGTAATGAGTTATTAGACAGAATTTATTCGTCAGGATGTTTTGCAAGCGCGAGCTCTGAAGATATTGTCTTGTCTTGAAAATAGACGAAACGTTTCGCGATCCTTTTCCCAGAAATACAAGTTAATAACCTTTTTGTTTCGAAGATAAGATTGCGAAAAATCTTTACAGAACGCGATGCTCATGCGCTAGCGTACGAGTTTGTTGTGGGTTGCGTATACAGCAAGGTTGCGAGCTATAGTGTGTCAATCGTACGTGTAGGCCTACTCGATCGTCGATCGTCCGCATAGTGTATATGCGTGATGCGCGCGATCTTACGCTGCTACCCCCGTGCGCACTATAGCCTGGGTGCGTAGAGATACTTCTTCGTAGCTCCAGCACTCCTGCTACAGGTGACTCGAAAACATTCGATTTTAGCGATCAATTTATGCTCTAAAAAGATTATAAATTGATAGCTTCGATCGTACTTACGATTCCTACTTGGAAGCAGAGATGGGCATAAGTCGTTCCTTTTGTATCGCGTTACTCAAAAGATTGTAACTGTGAATTTTTACTCTCACGTTACCTTCGCCCTATCTCTCTGCCTCCGTCGCCTAGAGCCGTTGGACGCCAGTCAATCTTTATTTTTCGCGGGATTAACAGACCGCGCATCTGAACATAACCTCAAATATTAACAAAACAGACCGAAAAGACAGTGGCTTCGGGGACAGAGGGAATGGATGCAGTAATCGCTCAGTGTGTTAGGTTGTGGGGTGGATACCTACTTGGCAATTGAGTAAGACTCGAAATGACCCCAAAACGGAAGTTCAGTGCAAAATTCATCCTTTAATAGCCGCCGCAAAGATATTTGCAATTTACATTTTGTATTTTATGAGAGCGAGCGAGAACACGAACGCGAATTATAACGGCAAGGAGAGAGATAACAGTCCGGTAGCGAGGCTCGGTATTCAAAGTAGCAACGGGAGCACGGGACCGACATAGCAATACTTCAGGTTATACATAAGTGTAATTGCCGGAACACATTTTTATAGCTGATGATTCCTAAAAGGAAAAAGAACGATATCTTCCTGAAAAGAATTAATATATGTGAATAGAGAGAACAGCGGTGACACGATACCATCTGTGAACGATAACTCGTAACAACGATAACAATACGGTAGCTAAGACATTTTACTTTATTCGGACCCAGAGCCTGAGATATCTATATACGATAACACCCGGGGTCCAAAAACCAGAATAGGAGAAAGCAGAGTAAGATAACTCGGTACCTACTCTTCTTGGCAACAAAACGGTAACCTACGGGATCATACGACACCAAAACGTGATCATTCGAGAACAGAACGATAACATACGGGAACAGAATGGACCTAGGCCACGTCGAGAGCAGCCTAATCCGATGCGGACCGCAGCCACATAGATAGCAGAGTCCCGAGAGCAAAACGGGCAGCAGCGACGGCGAGAGCCGACGCGAAAACACTTCCCCCACGCGCTCTTCTTACCTCTCCTACGCGCAACTCTAACCGGCAACGGCACATTGCTACCGCGGGCGCGTCACATAATTTATGATTCGGAAATATAACTAAGCGATAGCTACACTTTGTATGCGGTATAGAGACGATGTTCGCTCCAATAATTACATTAATCGCGATGGCTATCATATGAATGCATTCTCCTGTATAGTGGCGTCGGAACAAACGTAATTGAAAAACCCTGAAAGATAACAAATTCGGTAACATGCGACCGGCAATCTGAGCAGCTGGTTGGTCGTAGGCTCATACGCTACGGCCTTCCAAACGAAAACTATATCTTAATACCATTCTTCCCCCACCATACTTCGTAAATGGAGCGTCGGAATTTTGCCGAACTTCTATACTTCTTCAACAACAAAAGTGAAGCATTATGTTGAGTGATAGCGGTAGCTGCGCCCGAAATTCCCGGCTGCAGTTATTGGCGGTATTCACACATGTCTTTCTCAAGAGGTATGAGCCCTTGATCTGACATTTGAGGGAGAAATTTAATACCAAACACAGGTTAGTTGCTTTATCCAAATGTTGAATTTAATCAAGAGTCGCGGTAGCGACTCGACGCCAAGTTAAAAAAGAAATTAATGTTGCCTTCACACTACGATTTGGCTGTCGCTACTGCTACTCTATTTATTCCGAAGGCGGCCACTCATCGGCCGTTTTCAAATTATAACTCGAATTATATTTGACCACACGTCGAGAACGAAAGACGTGTCAGGTTGAATATTTTTTTTTTTTCTCTTTCAAATGAGACCTGCGGCAAGGAAATCTGTTTCTTTAATGCTAATATCTGGCATCTTAGTAATTCTCGCCGAGCGACTTTATGTTCCTCCCGTACGGCCGCACTCACACAACTTTAAATGTCCCAACCTATATTTGCCGACGTATTATCTCTGACCACATGTCGCGAACGAAAAGTGTATCATGATCAATATTTTCTATTTTTTTTTTCTTTCGAATGAGACCTGTCATAAGAAAATCGGTTCATTTATCGCTGATATCTGGTCTTTTCAAAGCTTTTCGTGTTTAACGCACTCACACAATCTCGATTCACGTATTCACGTACATACATTATATAGAAGCGCCGCGCGCAGGCGCGAGTGGCGACTCGCGAGCAACCAGTGTGTGACGTCACATAGTCGCCAGCTGTTCAGTCAGTCAGCGCGTGTTGCACAGCCGACAGCATCAAGAGTCGCGGTAGCGACTCGACGCGAAATGTACATTTATAATTCGCGTATTTTTATACTTTGAATCAATGTTTAATAATATAAATTTAAATCAGTGCGTAATATTTTTAATCAATGCTTAATACTTTAAATCAGTGCCGAAATTAATTAATTTTTTTATAAATGAGTGTGTGATAAATGAGTGTTGACAACAATCGCAGTGCGTTCTCGACCCCAGTGCTTCATCGTTTATGGGATTATTTTTCATCATAAAGTGTGATCTTTTTCGTTTTCATCAGTGTCTGACTGCTGTCTACGTTTACAGTCGAGTATCGTTTCAGTCAGTGTCTGCCGTGACTAACCTCATTTCAGTAAGTATCTGTTGTGATTAACCTTCTTTTAATCAGTGTCTGCATAGATTTTCGGTCGTTCATTAACAAAAGTTGTTCGGATTTGTAGTTGATTGAAATATTAACAAGCGACAAGAGCTGTTTGGCTTTGTAGCTGTCAGTAGGGTTTCGACAGATCCTATGCTGACAAGAGCAATTTGGCTTCGTAGATGTCGACATAGAAAAAAAGTAATAAAAATTAAAAACAATTAGAATTATTGAACTATTAAGGGGAGGGAGACAGATAAAAAAAAAGATTTTGGAAATTCAATATCATCCAAATCCTATTATATATGAAAATGCCCAACGCACTGTATTGTTGGTACTCGATGAAAGGATTTTTTTACTGTCGACTGACTTGCATATGCTTTTCAATATTATCTTAAGCAAAGTTCTTAGGTTTTCCATTCTGCGCATGATTTAGATCAAACTACTAGGCAGATTGGAATGGTTGACATCTCATTTTCTTCTTCATGAAAAGATACACCGCCTAAATGCAGCAAATGTCAATAAAAGGTAATATTTTTTTATGAAAATGCCCAACGCACTGTATTGTTGGTACTCGATGATATGAAAATGCCCAACGGACTGTATTGTTGGTACTCGATGATATGAAAATGCCCAACGCACTGTTTTGTTGGTACTCGATGAAAGGATTTTTTACTGTCGTCTGACTTGCATATGCTTTTCAATATTATCTTAAGCAAAGTTCTTAGGTTTTCCATTCTGCGCATGATTCAGATCAAACTACTATGCAGATTGGAATGGTTGACATCATTTTCTTCTTCATGAAAAGGTACACCGGCTAAATGGAGCAAATGTTAATAACACGTAATATTTTTTTATGAAAATGCCCAACGCACTGTATTGTTGGTACTTGATGATATGAAAATGCCCAATGCACTATATTGTTGGTACTCGATGAAAGGATTTTTTACTGTCGTCTGACTTGCATATGCTTTTCAATATTATCTTAAGCAAAGTTCTTATGTTTTCCATTCTGCGCATGAATCAGATCAGAGTTGGAAATAATGCATTATTTTTTTAATGCATTATCGTTTTTTTTACCCCTTACTTTAAAAATGCAAAATGGAATTCAGAACCATTACCCATTACTTTATTAATGAATAATGGAACTCATATCCGTTACCCATTATTTTTTTATGAGTAATGTAACTCATATCCGTTACCCATTACTTTTTTAATGAGTAATGGAACTCATATCCGTTGCCCATTACTTTTTTAATGAGTAATGGAACTCACATTCATTACCCATTACTTTTTTAATGAGTAATGGAACTCACATCCATCACCCATTACTTTTTTAATGAGTAATGGAACTCACATCCATCACCCATTAGTTTTTTAATGAGTAATGGAACTCACATCCATCACCCATTATTTTTTTAATGAGTAATGGAACTCACATTCATTACCCATTACTTTTTTAATGAGTAATGGAACTCACATCCATCACCCATTACTTTTTTAATGAGTAATGGAACTCACATCCATCACCCATTACTTTTTTAATGAGTAATAGAACTCATATCCGTTGCCCATTACTTTTTTAATGAGTAATGGAACTCACATTCATTACCCATTACTTTTTTAATGAGTAATGGAACTCACATCCATCACCCATTACTTTTTTAATGAGTAATGGAAGTCACATCCATCACCCATTACTTTTTTAATGAGTAATGGAACTCACATTCATTACCCATTACTTTTTTAATGAGTAATGGAACTCACATCCATCACCCATTACTTTTTTAATGAGTAATGGAACTCACATTCATTACCCATTACTTTTTTAATGAGTAATGGAACTCACATCCATCACCGTTTTTTAAAGTAATGGGTAATGAACGTGGTAATGGATATATGATAGTCCCATTACTTTAGAAAAATTTGCTTAATAAATAAATATATAAACAAATAAATCGGAAAATCGTTCAAAAAGTTAATAAATAAGTAGATGAATAGCAAAATCGTTCGAAAAATTAAAAAATAAATGAATAAATATAATATCATTAGAAGTCTGCGGTTAAAACAGGTCGCGATAGACGGGCGATTTCTCAGAGACGAACTATCCGGATACCTGAAAATCTTAGCAATAGTCCTTTGCGACATGTTGCATTTCTAACTTTTGACTAACTTTTAACTAACTTTTAACTAACTTCTAGCTGTTGACTAACTTTTGACTAACTTCTAACTTTTGACTAATTTCGAACATTTGTCTAAATTTTTGACTAACTTCTAACCTTTGACTAATTTCGAACCTTTGACTAATTTCGAACATTTGACTAACTTTTGACTAACTTGACTAACTTTTGACTAACTTCTAACTTTTGACTAGCTTCTAACTTTTGACTAACTTCTAACTTTTGACTAACTTCTAACTTTTGACTAATTTCTAACTTTTGACTAACTTCTAACTTTTGACTAATTTCTAACATTTGACTAACTTTCAACTAACTTCTAACTTTTGACTAACTTCTAACTTTTGACTAATTTTTAACTTTTGACAAACTTCTAACTTTTGACTAATTTCTAACATTTGACTAATTTCTAACATTTGACTAACTTCTAACTTTTGACTAATTTCTAACATTTGACTAACTTTCAACTAACTTCTAACTTTTGACCTTTGACGAACTTTTGTCTAACTACTAACTTCTTACTTTTGACAAACTGTTGACTAACTTCTAACTTTTTATTAATTTCTAACATTTGACTAACTTTCAACTAGCTTCTAACTTTTACTAACTTCCAACTTTTTACTAACTTCTGACTTTTAAAAGTTAAAAGTTAGTTAGTAGGTAGTCATCAGTTGGTGAAAAGTTAGTAGCCAGTCAAAAGCTAGAAGTTAGTTGAAAGCAGAGTTGTGAAATTTTTAATGTGAAAATAATGGATAAGTTTTTATGAAAAAAATTTATAATGGAACTCGAATCCACTACTCATTACTTTATTAATGAGCAACGGAGCAGAGGTCCATCACCCATTACTTTATTAGTGAGTAATGGAGTAGAGGTCCATCACCCATTACTTTTTGCTTCCTCATAGAAGAAGCTTTTTCATGAAATTTTTTTTTTCGAGATTTTCATGTCAGTACACTCAGAATGGGCCAAGACGTCGAGAAAAGTGATTTAGAAAAAAATGTCTGTATGTATTGTGTGTGTGTGTGTGTATGTTACACGATCGAAAAATGTAAACCTTTATAACTCGGGAATGCATTGGGATATCAAGCTGAAATTTGGACAATAGATAGAGGGATCAAACCTCATCGTTCATACAGATTTTTGTTAAAGTCCACTTCATCGTTAAATTATTACGCGTTTTTTAATTTTTTGAAAAATGTCTGTTTACGCAATAACTCTTTCAATTTTCGAGATTTTGATCTTAAAATTGGTATGAATGTGACCTTTCATACGCCGGTGATCGCTATTGAATTTGGTTAAGATCGGTTGAACCATTAAAATTTTATGATGTTTTGAATTTTTCAACAAATTTACATTATCGCTCTATTGTAACTTTTGCAAAACTTCAGATAGCGAGCTCAAATTTTGTATATAAATGAAACAATATTCAGCCATTATATATGTATAATTTAGTGACGAACGGTATGAAATTTTTGATTTTATGGAATGTTGAATTATTTTTAAAAAAATACATTATCACATTCACTTTCGGAAACGCTCTAATAATCACGAAATAACGTAATAACGAAATAGAAAAGCGAATCCACAACATGTATATTTATCTAATTAAAACAAGGATGCAAAGTAGAACCTTGCACATTGCTTCCTCATTATTTTTCGCGTTTTACTAAGCTTCCTCCATGAGGAAGCTAAAAATTGAATAACATACTTCCTCATAGAGGTAGTTTACTCATTAATAAAGTAATGGGTAGTGGATCCGAATTCCATTACTCATTAATAAAGTAATGGATAGTGGATCCGAATTCCATACTCCATTTTTTTCGTAAAAAATAATGCATTATTTTCACATTAAAAATTTCACAACTTTAATTCAGATCAAACTACTAGGCAGATTGGAATGGTTGACATCTCATTTTCTTCTGCATGAAAAGATACACCGGCTAAATAAAGCAAATGTTAATAAAAGGTAATATTTTTTCAGTGACACAATTATTAATAAATAAATGTTATGCTATTTTCTAAATCAGTGATTAACTTTGCTTTCAGAATGAAAAAAAAAATAGTTTGCTCCATTTAGCCGGTGTATCTTTTCATGAAGAAGAAAATGAGATGTCAACCATTCCAATCTGCCTAGTAGTTTCATCTGAATCATGCGTAGAATGGAAAACCTAAGAACTTTGCTTAAGATAATATTGAAAAGCATATGCAAGTCAGACGACAGTAAAAAATCCTTTCATAGAGCACCAACAATATAGTGCATTGGTCATTTTTATATGCAATATGATTTGGATGATATTGAATTTCCAAAATCAATTTTTTTTACCTGACTCCCTCCCCTTAAACTACAAACCATTGTTAAATTGGCAGACTATTGGGAGAAACTATTGAACTACACTATTCAGATAAAAGTACACTATTAGAAGGAACTATTGCGTCTAGAACTATACAATAGTTCAAATACGGCGCCACCTGGCATACAGTGAACGTCGAAAATACGAGCTCATATTAAATCATTGAATGTTAGTAGATTTTGAGTATACTTTTATGTAGTAAAGTTTTAGTAGTGAAGCCCAATGTAAAAGAATTGAAAGAGAAAATAAAATGCTAAAAGGATACGCGGCGGTGGCACATTTTCTGAGGAAAAGTGGAGAGTGAGGTTATGGTACACCTCCGACTACAACGCACGAGGGATTGTCAACACCAACATCAATATGCCATCGATTCTGCAGGAGAGCGATGCTTCGATGCACAGTATCATCGAGATGGAACCGACGTGCAAGAAATGCGGCTTGGTCGTAAGTGAACAGCAGCAGCTGTTGACGTGTGACGGATGTAAAAACAATCTCCATGTAAAATGCGGCAACCTAACCTCAACCGAACTAAGAGCATACACACTAAAAAATCGTGTGCTTCTCTTTTATTGCGAGGAATGCAAATCGGCCGTCAAATCCATACCAATGATTTTGTCTGGACTAGAGAAACTCACGATTGACTACAACACCCTTGCTGCAGAGATCCGTGGCGTCCAAAACAATGTCACGTCAAATGACTCGCTGACGGGCTTGAAGGAAGAGGTGAAAGAGCTATCGGAAGACTTGAAATCAGTGCAAGTCGTCATCAGTGAGATCATGCAGTCGCAAATGCAGGTCGAAAATCTCCATGTTGAGTTAGACGGCCTTAGCGAAAAAATCTCGAGCATCGAGTCACAACATCAATCTTCGGGGGAAGGTCGAGTGGACCTCAAGGCGGAGATAGTGGGACTAACCCAAAAGGTCTCCAGTATCGAGTCGAGACAGGCGGAGCCGGCAGTACAGGTCGAGCAGCTGTCATACGAAATGGCCGAGCGACAAAAAAGACGTCGCAACATCATGCTTTTTGATCTTGCGGAACCAGTAAGTGCCCCACAAACCGCACAAAATAAACATGATGCGAACGCAGCAAAAGAGATACTCAGTCAGATCTGTGACGTGGACCTCTCAGATCTCACAGTGACCCGGATTGGGAGAAAAACCACAGGAAAACCACGACCAGCGATCGTGACCCTGAAGACACCATCCGACGTAGTCAGCGTGCTCCGAAATAAGAGGAAGTACAAGGGCAACGTCAGCGTCAGGGCCGATTTGACCAGGATGCAGCAGACGGAATACAAAAAGCTGTGGGCAGAAGTAAAAAGCCCAGAAAACGTAGGCAAAAAAAGGATCATACATAGAAACGGTGTGCCGATGATCGTTGACGTGAGGGACGAGGGGAGAAATGGCAGGCCGAGAATCAACATGCCAGAATCGACTAGTACACCAAAAAACGCCGAGAGACCGCGAGAGGCGGCCTCAACATCTACTACCAGAACGTGAGGGGACTACGAACGAAACTTCAACTGCTGCGAGCAGCCATCGAGCTGTCAACAATGGAATATGACGTCATAGTCCTTACCGAGACATGGTTACATCAAGGAATCCTCGACGCGGAGTTGGGTCTCCGAAACTACGTGGTGTATAGAAAAGATAGACGTGATTGTGTAAATATGCCAAAAAGAGGCGGAGGTGTATTAGTGGCGGTTCACCGCATGATTTCATCAGAGCCCTGTGATATTTCGATAGAAGTTGGTGTTGAACAAATTTTTGTAATGGTTTATAGTAATAGTTGTAAGATGATTATTGGATCCGTATATATACCACCCTTAGAAAGTATAGATATTTATGAAAAACATATTAGGTCGGTCGAAACCATATCGGATCTCAAACCCGATCACTCGTTATTGGTGCTGGGCGATTTTAATTTACCGGCAACTTTGTGGTACGTGGAAAACGAAGTGGTACGTTACGTTTCGCGATGCGCGAGCCCGAGTATCCGAACTGCAGCCAGTAAGATATCGAATCATTATGCGTTTTTGGGCTGCGTGCAATCGAATAATATAAGAAATGTTTATGGGCAAATTCTCGATCTGGCTTTGACCAACGTTTCGAACGCGGTTGTAGTGGGGGCAACGGAGGCGCTTGTAAATCCAGATTTATACCACCCGCCAATCACAGTTAAAGTGGATTGGTCTGAGCCGAGAGAACTGGAGGGCGAGGAACCGCGATATAATTTTTCGAAATGCAACTTCTTGGCTCTAAATGAATTCCTCGCAAATGTGGATTGGTCGTTTATAAACGACTCGGGGAACTTGGATAGTACCGTGGAAAGATTCCACACTACAGTTTTTGACGCGATTGTAAAATTCACACCCCTGGTGGTGATAAAATCGAGCACATACCCGTCATGGTACTCAAAAGAACTCAAGTCACTATTAAAATATAAAAAAGCAGCACATTGGAGGTACAAAAATTACAACTGTCAATATGACTACAGTGAGTTCTCAAAGCTTAGAACACAATGCAAAGAGCGTCGTGCTGAATGCTATGACGCGTACATGCAAGGAATAGAAAATAATATTACGAAGGAGCCAAGGAGTTTTTGGAAGTTTGTTAGGGCGAGACGCACGGATCAGGGGTTACCGAGCTCAATGTCACTAGCGGATACATGTGGAGATACGGGGCCTGAGATTGTGGAGCTATTCGCGACATTTTTCGAGTCGGTTTACAAGCCGAATAAACCACTCAGAGCAACAATGCCAGCACAACCCCCTCAAGTAGACCTTACGTCAATAAGTATTTCCCTAAAGGAGGTAGAAAGCAAAATTCGCACGCTTGACCTTGAGCTGTCCCCTGGGCAGGACGGGATCCCGGCAAAGATCCTCAGAAATTGTTGCAAATCATTGCTGGCAACAATATGCGCAGTATTTAATAAATCGTTAAAAGAGGGAGTTTTTCCCACAGAGTGGAAAAAAAGTTATTTAACTCCGATATTCAAAAAAGGGGAAAAACATATTATAGAAAATTACCGTCCGATTTCGAAAATTCCGACCCTGGCGAAGATATTGGACAGCCTGGTTTGCGATAAGCTCACGTTCCACTTTCAAAATGTCATTGCGGAAGAACAGCACGGATTTATGTCGGGGAGATCGACGGTTAGTAACCTCGTATTGTATGAGAACCATATCACCTCGGCTCTGGAAGCTAAGCTCCAAGTGGATGCAATATACACGGACTTCAGCAAAGCTTTCGACTCGGTAAACCATGGGCTACTGCTGATGAAATTAAACGACTACGGTGTTCGAGGGAGGCTTTTTGATTGGGTTGCATCGTACTTGTCAAACCGCTATCAATATGTGAAGTACAAGGGATTCGTGTCGAGACCGATTTATGCACAATCAGGAGTTCCCCAAGGTTCCCACCTTGGGCCTCTTCTGTTTAACATCATGATAAACGATATTGTTGCGTGCTGCATTCAGTCCAGATGCCTCATGTTCGCCGACGATCTTAAAATGTACCGTGTGGTGTCTTCACGAGAGGACTGCGAGATGCTACAGTCAGACCTCGGAAATATCATGACTTGGTGTGAACTCAATGGGATGAGCTTGAATCCGAAAAAATGCAAAGTCATCTCGTTCTCGAGAGGTAGAAATAAGATAAACTACGAATATCATCTAAAGGGACATGTACTTGAGAAAGTCTCCGAAATACAGGACCTCGGGGTCATATTTGACGAGAAAATGTCCTTTGGACCACACATCGAGACATGCACAAACCAAGCCATGAGAGTGTTAGGCCTAGTAAAGCGTTTTACAACTGACTTCTCGCATCCGTCAACAATCCGTTTACTCTACTTAACTTTAGTGCGCTCAAAATTATTATATGCTTCCACGGTTTGGTCCCCGCATTATCAATGTTACTCGAAGAAACTGGAGACTGTCCAACATAAATTTTTAAGGCTGTTTGCGTTTAAATTGGGAATTCCTATGTCAACCGAAGACCACAGCTATACGAATATTTCTAAGTTAGCAAATATACCGAGTTTAAATTCTGTGAGATCGCTGGGAGACGTGTGTTTCCTCTTCAAGGTGTTAAACGGAATAATAAAATCGCCGACGCTCCTAAACCGCGTTGCTCTAAGAGTGCCAAGGCAAAACGTACGGACCGCGACGTCTCGACTTTTCTATGAAAGTCAAAACAAAACAAATGTAGGTAATAACTCAGCAATCTCACGAATCGCTAGGCTCGGGAATCAGTACGAACAATTACACTATACTGGAGTGTCATTAGAAGTGTTTAGAAAGGAAGCGAACAAAATTGTCCTCACATATGAATAGATATGAATTTTAATTAATTAATTATTTGTAAAAGAAAAAGATTGTATGTATAGTTAGTAAGAATTATGATCTCGTTTTTCGAATCACATTGTGGAAACCAAATGTAAAGGAGAAATCCGTAAAAATAAATAATAATAATAATAATAATAATAGTTTACAATTGAAGAACTACTGAATAGTTCTACTGAATACGTGCAAAAAATTAGCTGAATGACTAGATTTTGGAGGAATGAAGTATAAGAAATTTCGATGAGTCAGATATTTATGTTTTTTCTAGATGGATGGACGTGATTGTCAACGATTTAGACGGTGGTTTGATAATGGTACCAGATAGAGTGGCACTTTCTTTACTGTCGGAACCACTTTTCTCTCTGACCCAGGATGCCCTTTCGGTTGTACTACAACTGGAGCTCGCTTGTGCCAACTACGCATTTGTTCCACTTGCAATGAGAGCATTGCTTCCGTCGATGTTGGATGATGGTATCATCCTAAGTCTGATATCATCAAGAGTTGCGGTAACGACTCGACGCCAAGTTAAAAACGAAATTAATGTTGCTGTCACACGACGATTTCTCTGTCTGTATATATATAATGGAACGCCTCACCTCCGACGAGATTTCGAGAAGAGTTGTCACCAACTGCTTTACACTACACTATGCCTTAGATATCGAAGGGAGTGGATCTATCAACCTACCATCCAGTATCCCTACCATCCTGTGAACATCAATTTCCTTTATTTTCCCTGTCTGGTGATGAATCATTATTCTTGTTCGAGTATCGAACAGAATTACATTTCTTTGTCGAATGTCGAACTGAATAATAGCTGAAGACGCTTCCCAAAACAAAACAATCATCTTCATTGGAACCCGTGCATCATCTCTATTGTTGTTTTTTTATAGTCTATAGAAATTTTGGTTTCATTGAATGTTTTGAGTTTGCAAAGTTAGACGAGAATTCTTGTAGAATTCTTATTGCTGCCTCTGTTCTTTGTACACATGCAGGATACATTTAGTAGTGTCTACTTACCTTCATTTACTGTTCATTGTACATGAACTTTTTGATCAATACACAGATATAACTAAAACATGAGTTCTCATTATTTTTTTAAATTACGTTTTGACTTTCAAAAAGAGAGCAAATAACACCAAAAATGTTTTCCCAAAACAAAAATGGTACGCCAAGTTAAAAAAATTGCTTTCAAAAAAATTGCTGACAAACAAAATGCCTTGCAAAAATATTAAACCAAATCCAATATATTAGCCAAGTTAAACTCGCTACAAAAAAAACTTGGCGTGCCAGGGACTAGCTCCCGTACATAGTCCATTAGCCAACATAAACTCGCTACAAAAAAACTTGGCGTCCCAGCAACTAGCTCCCGTACATAGTCCATTGAAGTAAGGACGGGAGGACAACGGACCTCTAAAAATGACCCTCTAAAAATGGCTTCGACCCTTGGCCAGGGCGGGTGGGGTGGGGGGGGGGGGGTCATTTGCTATTTTGACTCTCGTTCTATTCAAAACAATCAAAATAGCGAATGGCTAAAATAGCGAATTTCATAATGATGGCCATTCTAGATTCCGATGTTCATTATTCTAAAATTCATGATTTTAAGGGTACCACGTGGGCGGGGCTGAGGGGCGAAGCCCCGCGGCGTGCGTGCGGGGGAGGGGGGGGGGTATGATCATTCGCTATTTTGACCCTCATTCTATTCACAGCAATCAAAATAGCGAATTTCATAATGATGACCATTCTAGATTCAGTCAAGAGTCGCGGTAGCGACTCGGCGCCAAGTTAAAAAAGAACTTAATGTTGCCTTCACACTACGATTTGTCTGTCTGATCTTGACTGGACGGGCTGTTACTCCTGACGCGACGGTCGCTAGGGCTACTCTATTTATTCCGAAGGCGGCCATGATTATTATCCTGAAATTCGCTATTCGTGTTTTTAAGGGTACCGCCTGGGCAGAGGGGGGATCATTCGCTGTTTTGACCCTCATCCTATTCAAAGCAATCAAAATAGCGAATGATTAAAATAGCGAATTTCATAATGAAAGCCATTCTAGATTCAGATGTTCACCCTGGCAAACTGTGTCACCGTAGTGTTAACCGGAAATAACTGAAGTTAACCGACATTTTAACCGAGGAAAGATAAGTCTCGATTAGCCCACTGTTTTAGCAGCTTTAACCGACAATTTAACCGATTAAAAACGTTTCGATCGGTTTAATTGTGAGTTAAAATCGGTTAAATTCACCAAGCAAAATTGAGTTTTATTAATTCGGTAAGAATGTCGGTTACAATCGGTTAATTCACCAGTAAAAATCGCTTAAAAAATAATAATTTCGGTTAAAAGGTCAGTTAAACTGGGTGAAAACGGGGGTTAATCGAGACTGGTTAAAACACCGGTTAAAAAGTCGATGACACTGTTTGCCAGGGCATTATTCTGAAATTCAGAAATTCGCTACTTTAGCCATTCGCTATTTTGACCCCCACCGCACCGACACTTCGAAGAATAATAATCTTTCAAAGATTTATATATATTAAGATATTATTAGATTAAATGAGGTCAAAAGAAAGTAGGGATACAAACTGATAAATTAGATAAAAGTAATGAATAAGGTACGATATGCAACTTGAGCTCACGCTGCAGGTTCGGTAATACGAAACACGAAATATCATTAGGAATTGTTTTCTCCCGCACTTACTTCACTGGACTATGTACGGGAGCTAGTCGCTGGGACGCCAAGTTTTTTTGTAGCGAGTTTATGTTGGCTAATGGACTATGTACGGGAGCTAGTCCCTGGCACGCCAAGTTTTTTTTGTAGCGAGTTTAACTTGGCTAATATATTGGATTTGGTTTAATATCTTTGCAAGGCATTTTGTTTGTCAGCATTTTTTTTGAAACCAATTTTTTTAACTTGGCGTACCATTTTTGTTTTGGGAATCCGTTAATATATAAGGTTTAATATTGTTATGTATAACTACATTAGTTCACTGTTAACATAATTTGCATAATTGGAAATTGGTCCATACTAATTATTAATACTGGCGAATCTAATTTAAATGTTCCTTAAATGATCGATCTCGTATTTTATTTCATAATGTAGATACGTGAATAAAATTGCTCAGAGGAGGGTCCTCTGATTTTATTTTGAATTTTATTTTGTTACTCGATACATTTATAACGAGTAGCGAATTTTATTTCATTACACGATACATTTGTAACGAGTATCCAATTTTATTTCGTTGCGCGATACATTTGTATTGAGTAAAGAATTTTATTTCCTTACTCGATACAAATGTATAAAGGAACGAATTTTATTTTATTACTTGATACATTCGTAACGAGTTGCGAATTTCGATGCCGAATACAATTGTAATGTGTAATGGATGTTGTTTTGTTACTGAATACATTTGTCCCATGGAAATCACAGGGATATGTGCATCGGGGGATTTTTGGATACTCTTCAAAGGGTTGATACATTTTAAGAATCAAATTGTCTTATTTTTCTTCCTTTTCATGAAAAAAAAACTAGCCGGCAAAATAGAACCTTGCAAATTGCTTCCTCTATGAGTAAGCTAAAATAGATTAACATACTTCGTCATAGAAGTAGCTTTGTAAAAAGCAAGAAAATAATAAGGAGGCAATGTTCAAGATCCCGCGTAGAAAAAAAGAATCTTGTGAAGAATGTTTTAAAGAATCTTAAAAAAAGTCTTGAATGAATCTTTGAAAGAATCTTTAAAGGAATCTTGAAAAGAATCACGTATAGGATCCGAAGCAAGATTCTTTCCCGGATTCTTTGGAAAGAATCTATTTAGAATCTCTTTGGAGGATCTAGTGGCATCGTACGAAACACTGATATTCAATACTCCGCTAGATGGCGAGCGGTCGAAGCATTTCTCGCAAGTAACTTGAAGCCTGAATGTATATAAGACTGCAAAGCTATCCTGAGTTCGACTATACATGAGGGTTTTACCCTTCGTTGACGTACCGCAATGTAAGTAGTAAGCGGTGCGCTATGGCGACCCCCACTCCTATCCCCACTCCTATCCCCACTTTTTCTGCCGGCAGAGAGCTCCGGGTCCGAAGTGTGTGGGGGTAGGTGAGGCGGGGTGTGTAAGGGTCGTCATAGCGCACCGCTTTTTTACATTTATTGAAAATATATACTTTAATATTTATTATTATTAATATTTTATTACGTTTTGTATTACCCATACATTTTTAGTTATAAATAATATATATATCTATATTTTTTTATTTAAGAATTACCTGTTGCTGCTCCTCACTACGTTCTCTCACAGCGGCGGTTCGGGCCCGAATGGCGCGCGTACGAAAGTGTCTTCTCCTCCTGGTCTTATACACTATTTGCACTCTTTTTACTACTAACACTACACTATTTTTACTACAAACACTACACTATTTTACGACTCCTAAAACTCCTATTTTTTACGCACTACTCTCTATGGCGACCCCCACCGTAATAATAATTTGTGCCGTGTCTTACATGGCTCAAAATATTGACTGTTAGGGGCTCCCGCGACTGTACCGTACCCGATAGGAGGCGGCGACTGCTGATACCCTGTAACTTGGCATCTATATCAGGACCATAGGTCACGCCGTGCAGAGTACAGGGTATCTGCAGTGCCACCGTCATCTGTACTATGGGTAGAGGGTAGTACAGCTGTTCTACCGGGGCGTATGTTTGCTCGCCTCTGTCTACTAAAAGTACCTCGGCGTAACAATCGGAGTCCGCACTTATTATCTCGCCACGTTCGGCATAACCGTTCCGCACTAGCACGCACCGCTCCGGAGCTCCTAACCCCACACGCGCAAGCCGCCGCACACGATATTTACGAGCCTCCTTAATATAGGCCGAGTTTAAAAAACGATATAATTGTTTATAGGTGCGCTGCATTTCCTCCGTTCGGATGTGCAGCGTACCGTTATACTCCGTATGAACTAGGTGCCCTGCAAACACTTCCTCCAAAAACGAACTATCAGCACGCGGGTAGCACTGGGCTGATCGAGCCATTGTATATTTGTCACTACGATGTTTATTGCACGGCACTCAAAAGACTGCTGAAAGAAGAAGATGAGCTTACAAGTATCCCAAAGACTCTGACTCACTTTGTAGTGTCATCAGAATGTCTCACCGTTGAGACATTGAGACTAATATGCGTAATCCCTGTAGCCGGTACTACTCCGTGGCCTCGCTAATGAGTATGAATGTCGGAATGTGCAGTCTTCGCGGCCAAGAATTATTAAAGCGCACCTACATAAGATTTTTTCACTAATACTGTTTCGCGGTACACTTTTGAACGGCTCACAGTTTAAACCTAATGTTCTACACAAATCAGAAAAATTTAAAGATTTTCAAAATATATTTAAAAATTTTTCAAAATATATATTTAAAAATTTTCAAAAGTGAGATAGGCTTTGTTAAGATTCATACTACTGCTCCACAGCCTATGCATATTCGAAATATTCGATTTTAATAGGTGGCCAATCACTGTACTAGTGAAGGTAAAAAAGTACAGTGATTGACACCCTTCGGAAATGGCATCTCTGAGGGATGAATAAGAGGGACCAATAATCACCGTTCATCTTCGAGCAATACTTTAGAAGATACGGGGTAAAATGGATCATTTTAGGGCGTGGTCTGCATCTAAGACGTATTCACGGCTGTTGAAGTGAAGCGGCCAGCACGGGGATACATAGCAGTACATGCTAAAGTGAGACAGGCCTTGCTAAGATTCATACTACTGCTCCACAGCCTATGCATATTCGAAATCTTCGATTTTAATGGGTGGCCAATCACTGTACTAGTGAAGGTAAAAAAGTACAGTGATTGGCACCCTTCGGAAATGGCATCTCTGAGGGCTGAATAAGAGGGACCAATAATCACCGTTCATCTTCGAGCAATACTTTAGAAGATACGGGGTAAAATGGATCATTTTAGGGCGTGGTCTGCATCTAAGACGTATTCACGGCTGTTGAATTGAGGCAGCCAGCACGGGTATATAAACAATTAGGTAAAATAAGTATTATTACTCTCTCATAGTCTGACTTATATTAGTGTATACAAACATTTTGAGCGCTTGACTCACAACTGCTGACTCTGTAAATTCCAACATCAATCCTCGCTAGCGAGGCCGCTATGCGGTACCCTCTTCTTGGTTGCACGTGAATACATCCAGTGATGATCATAATATTATATATTTTATCGCACTTTCTATTTCTAATGTTTTTATTTTTGCTAATGAGCTGGACCGAGGACCGGTACTCGGCCATGAGAGGAAATTTTTTCTGCTAAAAAACTCACCGATGCAAATATTCTTTCTCTTTGTGAGGAATGAAAAAAATGTTTGCAGGTTTTGTTTCGAATGTTTTGATGTTTTTATTTTTTCTACTAAAAACTCGCCGTTACAAATATTCTTTCTCTTCGTGAGAAATTTTTTGCACTTTTTGATTCTAATGTTTTGATGTTTTTATTTTTGCTAATGAGCGGGACCGAGGAGCGGCACTCGAGCGTGAGAGGAAATTTTTTGTGCTGAAAACTCGCCGGTGCAAATATTCTTTCTCTTCGTGAGATCCGTATTCCGAATCGTTAAATTGAGCGCTTCGCCTTCTTAGCGTTCAAAAAGTCTTCTTAGACGAACTGCAGAAGAATGTTATCAATTCGTGAATACATCCAGTGATGATTAATATTATACATTTTATTGCACTTTCTATTTCTAATGTTGTGATGTTTTTATTTTTGCTTATGAGCGGGACCGAGGACCGGCACGCGGCCGTGAGAGGGAAAAACTAATAGAGAATGGTATTTTCATTCTGGTAGTCATAAGTCCTTCGTGATGTACTCTAGCAAATACGTCAAACAACTTGTGAAATTATTCAGATGGGTGACCGGCTAGATGTTCTTAATTTTGAGGCTCTATACCTTAGAAACTATCAGAGAACGGTATTTTCATTCAGGTAGTCATAAGTCCTTCGTGATGTACTCTAGCCAATGCGACAAACAACTTGTGCAATTGATCTGATGGGTGACCGCTTCATGTTCTTAACTTTGAACCTCTATATCCCGGAAACTATTACAGAACGATATGTTCATTTAACTTTGAGAATCTATATCTTGGAAACTATTAGAGAACGGTATTTCCATTCACAGAGTCATAAGTGCTCCGTGATGTACTCTAGTTAATGCAACAAACAGTTTGTGAAACTTTCCGTTTGTTTGTATTTGCGCGCGTTTGTTTGCATTTGTGTACATTTCTTTGCGTTTGTTTGCATTTGTGTGCATTTCTCTGCGTTTGTGTGAGTTTGTTTGCGTTTATGTACGTTTGATTGCGTTTGTTTGCGTTTATTTGCGTTTGTTTGCGTTTATGTACGTTTGATTGAGTTTGTTTGCGTTTATTTGCGTTTGTTTGTTTGCGTTTATTTGCGTTTGTTTGCGTTTGTTTGCGTTTGTTTGCGTTTGTTTGCGTTTGTTCGTGTTTGTTTGCGTTTGTTTGCGTTTGCTTGCGTTTGCTTGCGTTTGCTTGCGTTTGTTTGCGTTTGTTTGCGTTTGTTTGCGTTTGCTTGCGTTTGTTTGCGTTTGTTTGCGTTTGCTTGCGTTTGCTTGCGTTTGCTTGCGTTTGCTTGCGTTTGCTTGCGTTTGTTTGCGTTTGTTTGCGTTTGCTTGCGTTTGTTTGCGTTTGTTTGCGTTTGCTTGTGTTTGCTTGCGTTTGCTTGTGTTTGTTTGCGTTTGTTTGCATTTGATTGCGTTTGTTTGCGTTTGCTTGCGTTTGCTTGCATTTGCTTGCGTTTGCTTGCGTTTGCTTGCGTTTGCTTGCATTTGCTTGCGTTTGCTTGCGTTTGTTTGCGTTTGTTTGCGTTTGTTTGCGTTTGTTTGCGTTTGTTTGGGTTTGTCTGCGTTTGTTTGATTTTGTTTGCGTTTGTTTGCGTTTGTTTGCGTTTGTTTGCCTTTGTTTGCGTTTGTTTGCGTTTGTTTGCGTTTGTTTGCGTTTGTTTGCATTTGTTTGCGTTTGTTTGCATTTGTTTGCCTTTGCCTGCGTTTGTTTGCATATGTTTGCGTTTGTTTGCATTTGTTTGCGTTTGTTTGCGTTTGCTTGCGTTTATTTGAATTTGCTTGCATTTGTTCGTATTTGTTTGGTCCATCAGTGCGAGAAAATAGTCGGTTGGGTGACCGTTGGACGAGTTTAACTTTGATACTCAACAGCTCGGAAACTATCAGAGAACGATCGCTATTCGTCGTATGCCGTTTCATCAAGTCGTCATTACGACGAATACGGTTCTTTGCCGTATGGATACAAGGAGTAATCTATATTACCAAAATGTACATATCATGGTTTTCAAAAACCCTCGTGATCGCGCTCAGATTCAACATCTTGCACGTCAGGTATATCCGGAAAACCCGCGCTTTTTACAAGAGGCCTATCACGATGCAACATCTAGGCCTCATGGGTACTTGCTGCTCGATTTGAAACAATCAACACCTGATAATTGCCGATTCCGCACCTCTATTTTTCCCGATGATCTTCATCATTTCGTGTACGTACCACGAAAAAAGTTAAAAAGCAGCTGCAATTCAGCTGAACTGTCAGTACTGCGGGTGTAATGGCATCTAAAGGATCGTCGCGTCACAATAAAGTAATTGCTATATTGAGAGCGTTCAAGCAATCGAATACGGCGTACAGGGAGCCTAGCTCATCCCAATCAAATTCAAGCACTGTTCATTGTTTTTGTCAGTGCGCTACGTACATTCTTAAGGGTAGTACACCACCGAAGTCCTTGCGCGATACAATTCAGTTAAAACGAGTGATACAACGAAAGTATTGGTAGTTCAACACGAGTGATGGCACAAAGAGGTTCACCGCTCTGCAAGAAGCACATCGCAATATTGCAAGCTCTCCAACACCTCAATAAGGAACAGCGTGAAGCTGTTTTACGTAAAGCAGATTCCGGCATCGTCCGCTGCATTTGCGAGTGCGCCTTGAACGTTCTATGCGGTAACGTAACTCTGAAGGACGCTCAAAGGAAAATTTACGGCGACACGCCCCCGTTCTTCGCCGTTTAGCCTCGAAAAAAGGGTGTTGGAAGAGTAAGAAACGATTCGTTGTACAGAGTGGAGGGTTCTTGCCTCTCTTACTAGCACCAATACTAGGCACCGTTCTGTCAAATTTGATTGGCCGATAATGGAGCACGTGAGAAAAATGGTGCTCGTACCTGAGGAGAATTTATCTCAACTGGACGCACAGCGTCATCGTCAACCAGTTCTTGGTACAGATACGCCACGATCTGTACAAGGTATTGACGCCGTGCTAACCAGGCTGGACGCCGAGATGAATGAAATTTTGAATTCTAATACATACAAGGATGAGCGTGAGAAGTGGTGCGCCTATTTGACTGTGCTACAACGCTATCTCCATTTCGTCGATGACGAGAGAGCTGAGCAGTACCGTACACTTATGAAGAATAAAGATAGTGTAGAAAAAGTACCGCGTAATGAAAAAGACACGAGTGAAAGCATGAACGATTCCATTATCATTGAGAGTATTCCAGCTAAATTCCGCAATAAAGCTAAACTACTGCTCCGACGTTTGCGTGATGCGTCATCAGCTCAATTTTCTTGGGATACTGCCGGTGTTGTGTCTATCAGTGGAAAGCAGATTAAAGACTCGAATATTGTTGATCTTGTGAATGATGCCATGAGGGCGAGAAAAGTACCTGAACCAATAGGGCGCAGTGCGTTCGCCAAATACCTGAGATCGATGCAAACGCCGCGGGAATTCATTGGTAACGATGAGCTGTGGCTGGAATCGAGGGCTAATTCGACATTAAGACATTCACAGATCGATGACTGTAGCGGCAGTAGCAGCAGCAGCAGTAGCAATAATGAGAACGACGCTGCTATAAGTCATTCATCGTTTTACAGCGGTAGTGAAAACAGATCAGATCAGAGTGGTGCAGGGTATAATCATAAGAAAAGACGTCTAGCCTGGGCTAACCTCAAATTATAATCATGAAAACATTGGAAAAAGTGTACTTTAATACAGACCATGAAGCATCGTTTTCTGGTGCCTCGAAATTATTGCGTGTGGCTCGACAGAAGAAAATTTCAAAAGTAAGAACACAGCAGTGGCTTGAAACACAGGATGGCTACACTAAACACAAACCTGTGAGACATCGCTTTCCGCGTCGTATTTATAACGTACGAAACATTGATGATTTTTGGGAGGCTGATCTTGTCGATCTTCGCACAATTAAGGATTATAATGACGGTTACGTTTATCTCCTTGTTGTTATCGATGTTCTCAGTAAATTTGCCTGGGTCCATCCTTTACGTGATAAGACTGCTGCAACGGTGGCGAAAGCGTTTAATGTCATATTATTGAAAAAAATTAGTAATGGTAGATCACCCGTCTGTCTACAAACAGACAAAGGTAAAGAGTTCGTAGGCGCTGCATTCCAGACTCTCTTAAAGAAAAAAAACATTCAGTTTCGTGTTGCCCGAAATCCTGATATAAAAGCGGCCATTGCCGAGAGATTCAATAGAACGCTGAAAGAAAGAATGTGGCGTTATTTCACGTATTCTAGACAAAAACGTTATATCGATGTCCTGCAGAGCATCGTTTCAGCATACAATCATGCCGTGCATAGCAGTATAAAAATGACTCCTGCCTCCGTAACGCTTATGACAGCTGCTAGAGCGCGGTGTAATTTAATGGAGCGCTATAAGAAAACGGACCATTGTTCTCCTAAATATAATGTGGGCGATATTGTACGTATCAGTACTGCAAAGGCCGCCTTCGCGAAAGGTTACGAGGCTGGATGGAGTAGCGAGTTATTTAAAATACATCGGATATCACGCAGTATTTGTCCCGTGACATACATCTTGCGTGACCTTCACGACGAAGATATTGATGGTATATTTTATGAGGCCGAGTTATCGCGGGTACAAACGAGGAAGACCAAAGGCCTGACAAAATGAAGGAAGAGTTTTACATTGTACTACCCAGCAACAGTAGTATGAGTTATTACCCTGATAACTTGACAACACGGTATACCACGCAGTTACCACAATGTGTGTCACTACACGGTAGTTGGGCCGTTTCTTTAGCCGAAATACACATACCCATGACAATTTTGCATATACCACCCGAAGGAGATAGTAATTTTATTAATGTCGTAACGAACATTGCAATACCGAGTACGGGCGCTGACATTGATTTCAGGGATGACCGTGCTTGTGTGCCACCAGGAGTATACCGCAACATAGATACATTACTAGAAACAATTAACGAAATACCATGTGTAGCGGGTCATCTGAAATTTCAGTACGCGCGCAATGGGTATGTTACGGTTGAGCGTATCTGTGAATCATGTAAGAATCAGGAACACGCCTTCTGTTTTTCGGACGTACTAAATAAAGTTTTAGGATTCACTCACTCCAAGGATGTTGTAGTTCAAAGAGAATACAAATACGTTGCCCAGAGGCCGGCTAATCTGTCTAACGGATCTCCGAATATGATGTACGTTTATACTGATATCTGTGAACCATATATTACCGGAGATGTGCACACACCTCTGTTACGTGTCGTACCAACTGCTGCTGTTGATAATTGCAATTACGGGTCTGTGAAAATTAGAAGTTTTTCACCACCGCGTTATGTCCCTTTGTTACGCACGAGTTTTCAAACAATAACGATTGATATAAGGGATGAGTTTGGGGATCCAATACCATTCGAGTACGGGACGCTGTCAGTGACGTTACAATTTAAACGCACAGATTAAGTAAACCAAATGGGTGACTACGACGAATACTTCGCTGTGCAGATGGGAGGCGGCGGTGCTCGATCCGGTTATGGCGGTATCAGCCAGGTGTATATAGGTTCACCGAATCAGCGAGGTCACGGTATAGGGAGTTTCTTGGGTGGGCTCTTTCGACGCATAATACCTCTCTTGAAGCAAGGCGCTCGGGCTGTCGGTAAAGAGGCGTTGCGTTCGGGTGTCAACGTCGCCACCGACATATTGGATTCTGGTATACGTCCGAAAGAAGCATTCAAAACGCGCCTGCGTGAATCAGGGGAAAATCTGAAGCGCAAGGCTGAAGAAAAAATTAGTACCCTTATGCAGGGCTCAGGCTATAAAGCTAGTAAAATTAATAAACTGCTTCATTCTCTTGCGGGGCGCGCGACACGACGCATTGGTGTGAAAAAACGAAAGAAGTCCGTAAAGTCGCGAAAACGTTTGGGTAACGTAAATAAGAAGAAACGAAGCAAGAAGAAGACAGTGAAAAGAGCGGGTGTGAAAAGAGCGGGTGTCAAGAGAGGTAACAAGAAACCAAGAACAGTGAGGGATATTTTCACATAATTTTAAGTTGGAGATAAAATGGCGTTCCTACACACACACTCGTGTGAGTGTCTAAAATCGGAACTCGAACTATTTACTCTGCCGCCAACCCAGACAACGATTGAGGGAACACATTCAGTGTATTATAAGCCCATCTCGTCGTTGACGGATGATTCACCGATAGAGTTTGTCATACCAGGACAAGGGGATGAGTACATTGACCTTGCGCATACCATGCTGAGCATGCGTATTAAAATAGACGCACCGACTACAAAGGAGGGTAGCAGTATTGTAGTAGGACCTGTCAATAATCTTATGCACTCAATGTTCAACCAGGTCGATGTATTTCTGAATCAAAAACTTGTATCGCCCCCTAATAATGCTTATGCGTACAGAGCATACATTGAAACACTCTTGAATTACGGTCCTGGTGCGAAAAACTCGCATCTTACGAGTGTTCTGTGGTATAATGATACAGCGGGTAAAATGGACGACCTGGCCGAAGGTAATAACGGTCTTACAAACCGAAGAGCCGTGCTAGGAGCTAATAAAACGGTCGATCTCCTCGGCCATCTGCACTGCGATATCTTCAATCAGGAGCGATTTTTGTTAAACGGTGTTGAAATGCGACTCCGTCTCGTGCGGAGCAACAATGCTTTTTGTCTCATGAGCCCTTCGAAAAATTGCACGATACGAATCACCGAGGCATCGCTACTCGTACGTCGCGTTAAGATAGCTCCCGGTATACTTCTTGCTCATGCAAGAGCCCTGTCTAAATCTACTGCGAAGTACCCTTTGATGCGTGTCGAGGTTAAAGCTATATCCATGCATGCTGGTGTCCGCGGTGATACTCTTGATAACGTTATACTCGGTCAGCTACCTAAACGTATAATCATCGGTTTTGTGGATAATAAGGCTTTCAATGGCGATCACGCTATGAACCCGTTCAATTTTCAAAATTACGATATTAATTATCTTTCTTTGTATGCGGATGGTTTGCAAATACCATCGAGGCCACTACAGCCAAACTTTATAGATAACCCCATGTACGTGGATTCATATCATACACTCTTCTCAGGCACTGGTATACACTTTCTGAATGAGGGTAACTGTATTTCACGTACAAGCTACCCATATGGTTATTGCTTATACGCGTTCGATCTTACACCCGATCTCTCAGCCAATAGTAGCACTCACTGGAACCTCATAAGGCACGGTAGTGTGCGAATAGAAGTACGTTTTTCAGAAGCCCTATCTTCAACAATTAATTGTATTGTGTACGCTGAATATGACAATGTATTGGAGATTGACGCTTCACGTCAAGTAGTTGTGGAGTATAGTGGTTAGACACGTATTAAGAGCAGCCTATATACTTACCGCGTAAACGGAGCTCTATCATCAGTTTACGTTCATACTTTGAGGTGTCACGATCGTGCAGCGCACCATGAATATTATCATTGATATACAAGGCCTAAAGGATAGGTCTAACGAGTTTATTCCAAAAGAAATTGCAGTAATTTCTGTTGACGCGGATTATAGTGCACACTGGATCGTGTCAGCACCCTATGCTTATAAGAGTTTACCACCTAGTGTAAAGAGACAAAACACATGGCTGACCGATAATCATCACGGTATAGAGTGGTCCACCGGTGAAACATCATTACGTGCTGCCGAAAACTTTTTAAAGAAGATTGCCGTACAGTCTGATCGTATATTCACCAGAGGATCTGATAAAGCGAATTATTTAACGCAACTAACAGGGTGCTTCATTATAAATTTAGAAGAAGAAGCAACGATAATAGAATAGAACAATAGAACAACTACAACTTGGTACATTGGTCTACGCACACACAAAGAATTCGACACGCCTCATGAACAGTCTACAGATACTACAGGCACTTCAGAGTATAAAGAACCATACTATCGGTGTATATCCAGCCGATCGCATTCCCCGCGTGTGGACGAAGCCAGTTGCAATTGTAGTTAACACTGATGGCTACAAGCAGCCAGGAAGCCACTGGGTCGCCATGTACGTCGATCGAGCTGGACATGGATGGTATTTCGATAGCTACGGATTACCACCAATCATCCCTCAGCATCTCCAACGACTCCGCCGAAATTGCAAACTCTTTCGCTACAGCACTTCGCAACTACAGAGTTCTGAATCACAATTTTGCGGACATTATTGTGTTATGTTTCTTCATTTCATGTCTGCAGGCCTTGGTATTCAGCGGTTTAGAAGCATATTTTCAAATAATCTGTCAAGCAACGACAAAATAATAGGTGAATACTATAACGCGTATTCTCGCAAGCATGACCCGGCTAAGCATCAGGATAAGATTTTTCAAGTGCGCATACAACAACAATGCTGCTCGCGTACTCGCTAATTGCAGTAATTGTATGAAAATTGTAAATGAAGAAAATCATTATCAACGATAAAACATTCGATGTCTCTCTAGCTACAGAGATATTATATTACACATTCCATAACCCAGCTGCAAGGATAATGGGTTACACCCGCACGTGTCTTTAAGAGTGATTCATTGTAGCTAACGCTACGGTCTGGTGTGGGGGAAAACGCTGGCTCAGTCGTATGCTGTCTTCGGGGGGTACTTCTTCTTCTTCGATGCATAGAAAACGGCGCATATTGAAGACACGTATAGAAAGACTATTGCAAGACATTGCCGCAGTCAAAGTTTTAATCCAGACGAGAACAGACCTGCATTTCTTGACACGTAAAATCAAAGTGCTCAAACTCCAAGATGGATCTATCAGCAATCAACAAAGTGGGCAAGCCCGAACTTTATTTGCCGTTGAAACGATTGTCGGAGCTAACTATCGAGTATGAATATTTTGTCACGCATATGAAGATGTGTCAAACAAAGTATGGTGCACGTATTGCCGTGGATCTACATAACGAGTACACATGTTTTCTACCATCGAGATTTGTGGAGGCTTTCACGAAGAACGACGAGTTATTCCGGCAGATGATAGTCTGCGCCAGTGAGAAACGTTTACGGATGGTGTACCACGGCACAAAATACAACCATGTGCAGTTCAAGGAAGTCCCTGTATGAACACCTCTCAGGTAATTAAAAGGGTAATTGATTACCTGCCGTATAATCAGTGAAAAAAATGACATTTGACCACGATTTTTTACATTATTAACGTAAACGTGTTTAATCTAGATAATGGAATCAACTCATCTACTAGAGCCAGGGTATGATGGAGCCCTAGATCGTCTACATCCATATACGGACGTCACCACAACCACCAACACCACCACCATCATCATATTCCTATAAATTATAGAAAAAAAAAAATTATATAAAGCAAAAAAATTGTAAAAATTGTAAAATGTATATATTTTCAATAAATGTAAAAAAGCGGTGCGCTATGACGACACAATGCTACTACCCCCACTCTCATCCCCACTCTCTCTCGCAGTAGCGGGGGAAAAAGGAGTAGGGATAGGAGTGGGGATAGGAGTGGGGGTCGCCATAGCGCACCGCTTACTACTAATGTACTGTCTCGACACCAAGGGAAAGTAACAACAGGTTTCGCTCGATTCTTCTGAAGAATTTCATTATTATTTTTTCAACGATTTTTCTGTTTAATGAATGCAATCTTTTCACGATTCTCTTAAAGACGCTTTCGAAGATTCTTTGAAAGATTCTCAGAACGCTTTCGGATAGAAAGAATTTTGAAAAGAATCTTGCTCCGGATTCTATACGTGATTCTTTTCAAGATCCCTGTAAAGATTCTTTCAAGACTTTTTTTAAGATTCTTTAAACGATTCTTCACAAGATTCTTTTTTTCTACAGAGGAATTACGAGAACCAGAAGTACACTAAATGCACTTCACTAAACGAGCGAGAACTATTTATTTTATTCACATGAATAAAACTATCGTAGCACGCGTATGCATAGCATACGTGGCACCCGATATCACGAGAACACACTGCACTCTATAGAGTCCGTGATAACTACGCGAAGACGCGCGCGCGAGCTACAGAAAAACTGTACACACGGGAGCGCTTAATTAGACTCGAGGCACCTCGGCGGTGTCCCGAGCCAGACTGATTCTCTCCAGCAATCATCGAAATCTCATCATAATAATTATGAATCCCTCATGTCTGTGAACTTGGCATCTCAAATGTTAGCATCTCAATAAAAACCTTTATATTTACTTGCATCCAGCATAGTTCTATAGTTCCTGACAAGTTTTGATAATAGTTCTATTGATTTAACCTTAAAAACGCGATTTAAAGGTTTGAGATGCCAACTTCACAAACGAAACCTCAGCATCTCATCAAATTTTGAATATTTCAGTATCAATAAGTTGTATCCTGCATAGGTCTATAGTCCCCGATAGGTTTTAACAATAGTTCTGGTGAATTTTACTTAAAACAGCGATTTAATGATATGCGATGCCAACTTCACGAAATACATCTTAGCATCTCATCGAATTTAGAACATTTGTCTACGGAAAAGATTAAACCAGCATAGTTCTATATCCCCCGATAGTGTTTAATAATAGTTCTATTGATATTTAATTAAAATTGCGGTCGAACGTATAACGTGACAGCTTCGCACATGGAACACGTTCGTATTTCACTTGCAATAACTACTGACGCCTCACGTCATCTCACGTCACCTCAAAAGGAGATCTGACCTCCAAGCATTTCCAAAAAAATTCTGAGGTGTCTAGGCATTTACAAAAAAAATCAAAATTGTTCATCGCCGAACCAGTTGAACAATAGTGAGATGCTGATACCAAAAGACGAGTTCTCATCTTTTTTGTCGCTTCATATGATAGTTATAGACTTTCTTCATATACTTGGAAAAAGTTCTGGCCTCTAGGCATTTCCAAAAAAATAATAAAAATTGTTGATCATCATCCCAGTTGAAAAATAGTGAGATGCTGATACTAAGAGACGAGTTCACGTCTTTTTTGTCTCTTCAAATGATGGTTCTAGTCTTTCTACATACCCTTTGAAAGAGTTCTGGTGTCTAGGCATTTCCAAAAAAATAATAAAAATTGTTGATCGTCATCCCAGTTGAACAATAGTGAGATGCTGATACCAAAAGACGAGTTCTCATCTTTTTTGTCGCTTCATGTGATAGTTATAGACTTTCGTCATATACTTGGAAAAAGTTCTGGCCTCTAGGCATTTCCAAAAAAAAAATAAAAATTGTTGATCGTCATCCCAGTTGAAAAATAGTGAGATGCTGATACTAAGAGACGAGTTCTCGTCTTTTTTGTCTATACAAATGATGGTTCTAGTCTTTCTACATATCCTTTGAAAGAGTTCTGGTGTCTAGGCATTTTCAAAAAAATAATAAAAATTGTTAATCATCATGCCAGTTGAACAACAGTGAGATGCTGATACTAAAAGACGAGTTCTCATCTTTTTTGTCGCTTCAAATGATAGTTCTAGTCTTTCTACACATCCTTGGAAAGAGTTCTGGCCTCTAGGCATTTCCAAAAAAATAATAAAAATTGTTAAGCGTCATCTCAGTTGAACAATAGTGAGATGCTGATACTCAGAAACGAGTTCTCGTCTGTTTTGTTGCTTCAAATGATGGTTCTAGTCTTTCTACATATCCTTTAAAAGAGTTCTGGTGTCTAGGCATTTTCAAAAAAATTATAATAATTGTTAATCATCATGCCAGTTGAACAACAGTGAGATGCTGATACTAAAAGACGAGTTCTCGTCTTTTTTGTCGCTTCAAATGATGGTTCTATTCTTTCTACATATCCTTTGAAAGAGTTCTGGTGTCTAGGCATTTCCAAAAAAATAATAAAAATTGTTGATCGTCATCCCAGTTGAACAATAGTGAGATGCTGATACCAAAAGACGAGTTCTCATCTTTTTTGTCGCTTCATGTGATAGTTATAGACTTTCGTCATATACTTGGAAAAAGTTCTGGCCTCTAGGCATTTCCAAAAAAATAATAAAAATTGTTGATCATCATCCCAGTTGAAAAATAGTGAGATGCTGATACTAAGAGACGAGTTCTCGTCTTTTTTGTCTCTTCAAATGATGGTTCTAGTCTTTCTACATATCCTTGGAAAGAGTTCTGGTGTCTAGGCATTTCCAAAAAAATAATAAAAATTGTTGATCATCATCCCAATTGAAAAATAGTGAGATGCTGATACTAAGAGACGAGTTCTCGTCTTTTTTGTCTCTTCAAATGATGGTTCTAGTCTTTCTACACATCCTTGGAAAGAGTTCTGGCCTCTAGGCATTTCCAAAAAAATAATAAAAATTGTTAAGCGTCATCTCAGTTGAACAATAGTGAGATGCTGATACTAAGAAACGAGTTCTCGTCTGTTTTGTTGCTTCAAATGATGGTTCTAGTCTTTCTACATATCCTTTAAAAGAGTTCTGGTGTCTAGGCATTTTCAAAAAAATTATAAAAATTGTTAATCATCATGCCAGTTGAACAACAGTGAGATGCTGATACTAAAAGGCGAGTTCTCGTCTTTTTTGTCGCTTCAAATGATGGTTCTACTCTTTCTACATATCCTTTGAAAGAGTTCTGGTGTCTAGGCATTTCCAAAAAAATAATAAAAATTGTTAATCATCATCCCAGTTGAACAACAGTGAGATGCTGATACTAAGAGACGAGTTCTCATCTTTTTTGTCTCTTCAAATGATGGTTCTAGTCTTTCTACATATCCTTTGAAAGAGTTCTGGTGTCTAGGCATTTCCAAAAAAATTATAAAAATTGTTGATCGTCATCCCAGTTGAACAATAGTGAGATGCTGATACCAAAAGACGAGTTCTCATCTTTTTTGTCGCTTCATATGATAGTTATAGACTTTCTTCATATACTTGGAAAAAGTTCTGGCCTCTAGGCATTTCCAAAAAAATAATAAAAATTGTTGATCATCATCCCAGTTGAAAAATAGTGAGATGCTGATACTAAGAGACGAGTTCTCGTCTTTTTTGTCTCTTCAAATGATGGTTCTAGTCTTTCTACATATCCTTTGAAAGAGTTCTGGTGTCTAGGCATTTCCAAAAAAATAATAAAAATTGTTGATCGTCATCCCAGTTGAACAATAGTGAGATGCTGATACCAAAAGACGAGTTCTCATCTTTTTTGTCGCTTCATATGATAGTTATAGACTTTCTTCATATACTTGGAAAAAGTTCTGGCCTCTGGGCATTTAAAAAAAAAAAAAAAAAAAATTGTTGATCGTCATCCCAGTTGAAAAATAGTAAGATGCTGATACTAAGAGACGAGTTCTCGTCTATTTTGTATCTTCAAATGATGGTTCTAGTCTGTCTACATATCCTTTGAAAGAGTTCTGGTGTCTAGGCATTTTCAAAAAAATAATAAAAATTGTTGATCGTCATCCCAGTTGAACAATAGTGAGATGCTGATACCAAAAGACGAGTTCTCATGTTTTTTGTCGCTTCAAATGATAGTTATAGTCTTTCTTCATATAGTTGGAAAAAGTTCTGGCCTCTACATATTTATAAAAAAATAATAAAAATTGTTAATCATCCCAGTTGAACAACAGTGAGATGCTGATAGTAAAAGACAAGTTCTCATCTTTTTTGTCTCTTCAAATGATAGTTCTAGTCTTTCTACATATCCTTTGAAAGAGTTCTGGTGTCTAGGCATTTCCAAAAAAAATAATAAAAATTGTTGATCGTCATCCCAGTTGAACAATAGTGAGATGCTGATACTCAAAGACGAGTTCTCATCTGTTTTGTCGCTTCAAATTACAGTTCTAGTCTTTCTGCATATACTTGGAAAGAGTTCTGGCCTCTAGGCATTTTCAAAAAAAGAATAAAAATTGTTAATCATCCCAGTTGAACAACAGTGAGATGCTGATACTAAAATACAAGTTCTCATCTTTTTTGTCCCTTCAAATGATAGTTCTAGTCTTTCTGCATATACTTGGAAAGAGTTCTGGCCTCTAGGCATTTCCAAAAAAATAATAAAAATTGTTAAGCGTCATCTCAGTTGAACAATAGTGAGATGCTGATACTAAGAAACGAGTTCTCGTCTTTTTTGTCGCTTCAAATGATAGTTCTAGTCTTTCTGCATATACTTGGAAAAAGTTCTGGCCTCTACATATTTATACAAAAATAATAAAAATTGTTAATCATCATGCCAGTTGAACAACAGTGAGATGCTGATACTAAGAGACGAGTTCTCGTCTATTTTGTCTCTTCAAATGATGGTTCTAGTCTTTCTACATATCCTTTGAATGAGTTCTGGTGTCTAGGCATTTCCAAAAAAAATAATAAAAATTGTTGATCGTCATCCCAGTTGAAAATGATGGTTAACAATTTTTATTAATTTTTTATAAATATGTAGAGGCCAGAACTCTTTCCAAGTATATGCAGAAAGACTAGAACTGTAATTTGAAGCGACAAAAAAGATGAGAACTCGTCTTTGAGTATCAGCATCTCACTATTGTTCAACTGGGATGACGATCAACAATTTTTATTATTTTTTTGGAACTGCCTAGACACCAGAACTCTTTCAAAGGATATGTAGAAAGACTAGAACTATCATTTGAAGCGACAAAATAGACGAGAACTCGTCTCTTAGTATCAGCATCTCACTGTTGTTCAACTGGGATGATGATTAACATCTTTTATTATTTTTTTATAAATATGTAGAGGCCAGAACTCTTTCCAACTATATGCAGAAAGACTAGAACTATCATTTGAAGCGACAAAAAAGACGAGAACTCGTTTCTTAGTATTAGCATCTCACTATTATTCAACTGAGATGACGCTTAACAATTTTTATTATTTTTTTGGAAATGCCTAGTGGCCAGAACTCTTTCCAAGTATATGCAGAAAGACTAGAACTAGTATTTGAAGGGACAAAAAAGATGAGAACTTGGCTTTTAGTATCAGTATCTCACTGTTGTTCAACTGGGATGATTAACAATTTTTATTATATTTTTTATAAATATGTAGAGGCCGGAACTCTTTCCAAGTGTATGCAGAAAGACTAGAATTATCATTTGAAGCGACAAAAAAGATGAGAACTTGTCTTTTCGTATCAGCATCTCACTATTGTTCAACTGGGATGACGATCAACAATTTTTATTATTTTTTTGGAAATGCCTAGACACCAGAACTCTTTCAAAGGATATGTAGAAAGACTAGAACCATCATTTGAAGAGACAAAAAATACGAGAACTCGTCTCTTAGTATCAGCATCTCACTATTTTTCGACTGGGATGATGATCAACAGTTTTTATTATTTTTTTGGAAATGCCTAGAGGCCAGAACTTTTTCCAAGTATATGAAGAAAGTCTATAACTATCATATGAAGCGACAAAAAAGATGAGAACTCGTCTTTTGGTATCAGCATTGTTCAACTGTTTCGGCGATGAACAATTTTGATTTTTTTGTAAATGCCTAGACACCTCAGAATTTTTTTGGAAATGCTTGGAGGTCAGAACTCCTTTTGAGGTGACGTGAGATGACGTGAGGCGTCAGTAGTTATTGCAAGTGAAATACGAACGTGTTCCATGTGCGAAGCTGTCACGTTATACGTTCGACCGCAATTTTAATTAAATATCAATAGAACTATTATTAAACACTATCGGGGGATATAGAACTATGCTGGTTTAAACTTTTCCGTAGACAAATGTTCTAAATTCGATGAGATGCTAAGATGTATTTCGTGAAGTTGGCATCGCATATCATTAAATCGCTGTTTTGAGTAAAATTCACCAGAACTATTGTTAAAACCCGTCGGGGACTATAAAACTACACAGGATGCAACTTATTGATACTGAAATATTCAAAATTTGATGAGATGCTGAGGTTTCGTTTGTGAAGTTGGCATCTCAAACCTTTAAATCGCGTTTTTAAGGTTAAGGGGGGGGAGTCAGGTAAAAAATTTAAAAAAATCGATTATTTTTTTTTCTGTGAAAACATTCATTTCCATGTAATCTATCTATTAGTAAAGTTATAAGCCGGAATTCGCAAAAATGGCTAAGTTTCTACGGTACTATTCATTTTTATTTTTCTCAAAAGTCGTAAAAATTACCAGAATATTATATTTGAATTTTTAATTATTTTATATATTTATTTTTGTTATATGCAGACATTATGGCCGATTTTTTGTTCACACTAAATAATTAAGGGTGTTGAAGAAAAAAAAAATCAAATATATATATATTTTTTTCTCTTCGGCAGTTTCGTTTAGTTAAGTATATTCTCTGAACCTGCAAAATCTTAGACCTGAATGCGAAAAAATGGCCGATTTCTGCAATATACCTGTTTTTTAATGATTTTTTTCTATATAATAAAAAGTTTATTACGTATTTGTAAATAAATTTTTATTTGTTTACCATTGTTTAAATCATTTAGCGAAACGCGATACAAATGACGCGATGAGAGTGTGATGTCTTCAACGCAACACGTAACACTTACATTATATTCGAATTCGCGCGAATAATGGGACATGCGCTGTGATATCTTAGCACGTATCGCATGCGCAGCGTGTTACTGCGTCGAGAAGTTACTTGTGCTACATGCGAGACGCATAACCTCGAATCGACGTTTTTATATTTCGTTCATATTATGTTATTAGTTTGATTCCGTTGGCCATTTACGGTTTTTTTTCAATCAATAGTGTTTAAAACAGAATCAACAATCATCAGAAGTGATCAGATATGTAAATTTGTTATGAAGTGATGATTTAATGTTTGTGCAGCACGTTTGTGAATGTGTCAACACTGGATAAATTTTCAGTGATGTCAATAAAAGTTATCATCCCCATATTATTTACAGGTTTTTTTCAAATTATGCATTCATTTACTTATTTATTTGTAAAAAAAAAACATTTATTAATAACATTATTAATAATATTCTGTAATCTGACTTGCAAATAATATTTTTATTTTGTTCATTAAAGGTACTAAGGTGCCCCAAAGGTGAAAACAGCATAAACATTTTTATTTGAGTGGTAAGCTTTAGATGCCATTTGCCGAAACATGGTTTTAAACCTATTCTGCGCGTGATTCAGACCAAACTGCTAGGCAGATTGGGCTGGTTGACGTCTCATTTTCTTCTTCATGAAAAGATACACCGGCTAAATGGAGCAAAAGTTAATAAAAGGTAATATTTTTCAAGTGACATAATTATTACTAAATAAATTTTATGCTATTTTCTAAATCAGTTATTAATTTTGCTTTCAGAATGAAAAAAAAATATTTTGCTCCATTTAGCCGGTGTATCTTTTTATGAAGAAGAAAATGAGACATCAACTAGCCCAATCTGCCTAGCAGTTTGGTCTGAATCACGCGCAGAATGGAAAAGCTAAGACCTTTGCTTAAGATAATATGGAAAGGCATACGCAAGTCAGATGGCAGTAAAAAATCCTTTCATCGAGTACCAACAATATAGTTCATTGATCATTTTTATATACAAGACAATTTGGATGATATTGAATTTACAAATTTAATTATTTTGACCTGACTCCCTCCCCTTAAATCAATAGAACTATTGTCCAAACTTGTCAGGAACTATAGAACTATGCTGGATGCAAGTAAATATAAAGATTTTTATTGATATGCTAACATTTGAGATGCCAAGTTCACAGACATGAATTCTTCGACGCGATGATCAATGATTTATTCAGTCGTACGGCTAGCCTGGATATGTAGTAATTTTTAAAAACTCAAATGACAATCGCGTAAAGTTTCGGTGTACGTTATTAAAAAATCTATAGACATTCGTGAACCAAGTGAAGTGAATTTGTGAAAAATAAGTTTTTCTGTAGAAACGAACTTTATGAAAAGTTTCTGTGTGCGATTTATAGGGATTTTTTAAACTTTTAATCATTGTAATCATACAAAATTTAATTAAAAATTGATTCTCTAAAAACGATAAATATTTATTGTTAAATCTACAAACTGTTTCTGTGAACGGATTACAGAGAAAAGAGTTTTGTTGAAATTTCAAACAATTTCTTACCTTTTTCTTATTTGTTTTGACTGAGGTTTTTTCCTTTTCAGTACGCTCAATTTCTGTCATTTAGGCTGTTGCGCCCCGGATTTAATCGGTTATTTCGAAATTCGGCCGACATCATGCTGACGAGAGGCGACGCAATATCGACCGATCAATCGTTCGATATTGTGAAATTGCAAACGCAGCAATTTTCGGCGAATTGCAGGTAACAACTGCAATTCTCCGGCAGTCTTGGAAGAAGAGTCGCAGCTAACGGTTGAGCTCGGGGAAAAGACTCGTGTAGATTATCGTAGTAATACCCTTGTGGAATAATCTTGCATAAATAAATAGAACTGTTGTTATTGGTACGCTCGAGTTTTCACTCCTTGTGCGGTAAACGATCCCGTAAATTAAGATCCTAGAGAACCGATCACGGCGACCTGATCACTTGTCGAGTTTCGGGCACAACATTTTGGTGGCAGCGGTGGGATTACCGCAAGCGAATCCAACAATACAACAGTCCAGCGTCAAACCCGACCGGCGTCGTTGGGGCAAAGGACCTGGTGGAGCCAACCGGACATCATACGTACGTGGAAGAGTCAAGCACGCCAGGCAGCGCGTATAACTTGACCAGCGGAGACAACACCGCAGCTGGGGACAACGTCAAGGCCAACTCGACAACGAGGACGACAACCCCGAGAGCCAGCAGCACCAGGATGGGGCTCATCAAACTGTAAGTGGCGGTTGCCAAAACCTTTATTACATTGAACCGTTCCAGAGCCAATCGAATCGCGTAAAAATTTTACGTAGAATTAAGGTTAAAATTTCGTAGGACTGGGCCCGCGAGCTCATATCCTTCGTCAACAAAAATCGAGGGGTTACCTCAAATCGGTGCAAGTTTGTAGCAACTTGTAGGGATTTGTGGTATTAAAACTACGGTTAAAACCATCACCGGGAAATTTAATAGCTCCTTCCGGAAAAGGGGAAAATTCGAAAGAAAGCAAAAACGGAAAAATTAAATAAATAAATAAATAAATACATATTTGATTAGGGAAGGATAATAAGATAATTAAATCGGTAAACAATTAAAGAAAAAAAAAAAAAAAAAAATTTTTTAATAAAAATAACCGACGCACCAACGAGAAGTACGATGGCAGACCAACACGGAAGAGGAGAGCAGCACTCAAGGGAAACCCACCCTCAGGACCCTTCGTTATCAGGAGAAACCGGAGAAGCGACAGCGGGGATGGAAGCAGCGATAGAACAAATAACGGATCTGACGCAATACGCCCTAGAAAACACAGAATCCCCTGGGATATCACCTCCGCAGAGAGGAGTGAACACCCGGAGAGGGACCTCTTACGGGGGTTTTGGAGGAGATAATAATGGAGGAGGGGCAGGAAACGTCCCAGATGAGGACGAAGGACCAGGAGGGGTGGCAATGTCGGCAGTGGACCGCGAACTACGCCGTATGCTCCGCGACCGAGGGCTCGAGCACCGGATAGGGGCGTTGGAAAGGGCGCAAACACCCTTACGCGTAGGCAACATGGAAGTTGGTGCACCGGGAGGTAGGAGACGGGTGCAAAGGTCCGGTTTGCCAGAAATAGACGACAGCGATTATGAGCTGCCGCCGCCGCGAGCCAGGAGAGAAGGAATACATTCTGCTGGTGGTATAGGAAACAACAGAGGAGTAGCGGGTATCAATGGAATGCACGGAGTTATCCCCCCACAGGTTCTCAACGTAATAGAGCAAGACGAGACAATACGGCAATTGGAAGCTCGGGTACGGGAATTGACACAGAGGTTAGAAACAGCACTATCAGCGCCAGGAGGCGTCTTCAGGTGGCCCTCCGGGGCCACCTGAAGAACCTCAAGGCGACGACCCCGGGGGAAGACCACCAGGAGGTCCCCCAGGAGGTCGCGCGCCAAATCGGCGGAGTGAAGCGGGAAGGCACCTTGATATTGGGTTGGCCCTAAAATCAATAAAACATTTTGATGGTAGCGACACCGCCGAGCTGGATGGGTTTTTGGATTCGTGTGAAACTGTCTTCGAGAGGATCAGGGAGTCAGATTACGGTGATCTGCTAGCTTTGGTGCGAAGTAGCAAGCTGAGCGGGAAAGCCACTAGGGAGCTGAAACACAAAACGATAAATACCTTGGAGCAATTACGGAAGGAATTAGAAGCTCTGTATGGGCACCGAAAATCACTGGCCGCACTGCAGATGGAATTTAATACGCTGCAGCAAAAGTCAAACGAGGATGTGGCCGCGTTCGCGGCAAGAACGGAAAAAATAACCGTGGATTTGGTAGAGAAATTGTGCGAGACCGCTGACAACGAGAGAGATGCGCGTACGGTCGAGCGCATGACACGCAAGAGCGCGCAGATGAATTTCGAAGGAGGATTACATGGGCAAGTGCAGATACTGGTACGTGCACGAAATTTTGCCACACTCCACGAAGCCATTACTGGCGCCATAGAGATAAGCGAGATGGTTCGGACAAAAGGAGGGGGTGGAGGAGCACAAAATCATCCCCGGAAGTCAATGGACGGAAAAACCCAAGATAAAAAATGCTATGTTTGCGGGAGAATGGGCCAAATTTCGCGCGATTGCACGCGTCGGTCCGGGCGCGTAAGTCTGCCAATGCCTGACAACTACAGAAAAATAAATACAGTAGAAGTTGTATGCACTTTTTGTAAATACAAGGGGCACAGCTGGCAAGAGTGCAGAAAACGGCTGGCGCAGAGAAAACAAGGGAGTCAAGGAACTGGGTCACGGCCGAGAAATGGCAATGGCATCCAGCACAGTGATAAGCAGCAGGAGGACAGTAGAAGCACAGCAAAGAAAAATAATCTGGCCGTGCGTACTCTTGGGTCGGTGCAAATCAACACCGTAGAATGTATCACACCCGAGAGCGTAGTAGCAATACCGGGAAAAATAGTGGACGAGGAATGCATGATGGCCGCTACCCGTAGTACTACGCGCGCGAACGCGATACCCCGTACGCTGGCCAGCATAAGCATTGAGGCGACCAGTGACACCCGAGCGGCAGGGGGGCCGAGGGGGGAACCCCGAGACCAGGCGATACTGCAAGTGCTCGAGGTAACGGTGCCGACAAAGAGCGCAACAGCCAGCGACTTCGATATTGAGAGCCCCACAGCAGTACGGGGTCTGCTGACTCTCAAAGCCGATACAGGTGCACAATGCAGCTTAATAAAATATAGCTGTGTAAAAAAGGATGCGCTAATAAAGGATAGCGATGTGGAGCTCCAAGGCACGAATGGCAGTAAATTTATGCCTATTTGTAAAGTGGAAATAACCCTAAAAATTCCTAAAAAATCCATAAAACATTGGTTTTATGTGGTAAGGGATGATATTCCAATATCCATTAATGGTTTATTGGGGATGGAATTCATCAAAAAACATCGGGCAGATATCCTAAGGGGCGAAGTATTTAACTTATATGGATATCACATGCCGTTAATTGATGGGAGAACAAAAATTGCACTCGCACCAAGAACTGGGACTATAGCGTATGTAGCTACAGTAAGTAAAAGTGTGGGGATACTCGCACACCAACAACTCGGTGAAGGAGTAATAATGGGGGCCTGTTATACACCACCACGAGGAAACAGTTGTGTGGTAAGCCTCATAAACACAACGGAAGACGTGGTAGTGGTAGAGCGGCCGACGGTGACACTTGAGCCGGTAGAGATAACCACGGCCGAGCTCGAAGCCGAGGCGAAAGCGTTAAGTGTGGGTACCGTGAGGGTGGAAAGGGGGGCTCAGCGACTCCAACGCTTGGAGAGTGCGCTCGGCGTGACTCACCTCAATTCCGAGGAAAAAGAGGCCCTTTTCCAAGTAATAAAAAATTATGAGGATATATTCCATTTGGAGGGCGATAAATTGCCGTGTACCCATATGGTGGAACACCGAATTCCTCTAAAAGAAGGGACCACACCAATAAAAGTACATCCATACAGGTTGCCCGAAATGCAAAAAAGGGAAGTGGAAAAACAGACCAACGAGATGCTGGATGACGGAATAATTCGGCATAGTCGAAGCCAATGGAACGCTCCACTACTAGTGGTAGCCAAAAAACCCGATGCAACGGGGAAAAAACGGATGAGAGTTGTAGTAGATTTTCGAAAATTAAATGAGGCCACAATCGGGGATTCTTACCCACTGCCCAACATCACTGAGATATTGGACCAGTTGGGAAAAGCACAATATTACTCCACGCTCGATTTAGCATCGGGATTTCATCAAATCCCGATGGCTGAAGAGGACAAGGAAAAAACAGCGTTTTCAACACCACAAGGCCAATTCGAGTACACACGAATGCCATTTGGCTTGAAAAATGCACCGCCAACATTTCAGCGGTTAATGAACGCTGTCCTGGCCGGCATACAAGGAGTAAAGTGCTACGTTTACTTAGATGATATCGTCGTGTACGGAAAAAATCTACAGGAACACAATGAAAGGTTAAAAGAAATATTTCAGCGATTAAGAGAAGCCAAATTATCAGTGCAGCCTGGGAAATGTCAATTTTTGCGAAAAGAAACAAACTTTCTGGGACACGTAATCTCGGAAAATGGAGTGCGTGCTGATCCAGAGAAACTTGTAGCTGTGAGAGAATATCCAATTCCGAGAACAGTAAAGCAGGTGCAATCGTTCCTCGGATTGGCTGGCTACTATCGGAAGTTTATAAAAGATTTTTCAAAAATCGCTAAGCCATTAACAGAGTTAATAAAAAAAGGGGCAAAATTTGAGTGGACGGCCGAACGTGATGCTGCATTTGAAGAATTAAAAACGGCATTGACAACGGCACCAGTGTTACAGTATCCAGATTTTGGGCAGCAATTTCTGGTAACAACTGACGCATCGGATAAGGCCATTGGGGCCATACTTTCGCAGGGCAAAGTGGGGGAAGATTTGCCAATAAGTTACGCGAGCCGCACACTTTCAAAGGCGGAAATAAATTACTCAACGACGGAAAAAGAGTTGCTCGCCATAGTGTGGGCTTTGGCGCAGTTCCGACCTTACATCTATGGGACCCATTTTAAGGTGATAACAGATCACCAACCCCTCACTTGGTTATTTGGGGTAAAAGATCCTGGATCGCGATTGATGCGATGGAGGATAAAATTATCCGAGCATGAATTTGACGTGGAGTATAAAGCTGGAAAACGAAACACGAATGCTGACGCACTTAGCCGCATCTTCGTTATTACGAGGGCGCAGGCGCAGGAAGGAAAAGGACAAGAAACTCCGGTAGAGAACGGTGTGAGTGGGAAGGAGATGGAGAGTGTCGAAGGCAGCGTAAGTGAGAAAGAGACGGGGCGAGAGGTAATACCAGCGAGCGGCAGCCCACACCGACACGCTAACACACTCGTGCCGTGTGCGTGGGGCCATCGCGCTGCGGACGACGAGACGAAGGGGGAGGCCGAGAAGTCCGAGCAGCACGTTAAGGAAAAGAGGAAGAGGGGACGACCTCGCAAGACGCCGAGTAAGGAGGACGCCGCATCACCGCAGCCTACCAATGGCCGGCCAGAAGCAGTCCGTGCGGACTGCGAACAACCGAGCGAGCCTGGGACAGCGGAGAGCGGGGAAAAGAAAGCCATAGGCTCAACGCTTGAGAGGGACGGAGAGGCAGCGACTAAAGACGAGAGCCGCTGCAGCACTACCGTTGCCTGCCCGCCATTGGAGGAGCGGAGGAAAATATTAGAAGAATACCATGATACGCCCCTGGGGGGACATCAGGGGGTGAAGAGAACTGTGAAAAGAATGAGAAAGAAATATAGATGGCCTGGAATGAAGAAGGAGATAGAGGAGTACATCGCGGCATGTGACAAATGCCAAAAGAATAAACTGAGATGTAAAGGGCGTGTGCCGATGGTACTGACCGATACGCCGAGAAAAGCATTCGAAAAGGTGGCCGTGGACATAGTAGGTCCACTTCCGGAAACTATTACAAGGAAAAGGTACATACTTACCTTCCAGGATGCGCTCACAAAGTATAGCGTTGCCGTGGCTATCCCTAATCAGGAGGCGAGCACTGTAGCTAGGGCAGTGGTCGAAGAAATAATCTGCCGATACGGTACCCCTGAAATTCTGCTATCCGACCAGGGAACGAACTTTTTAAGTTCCGTTTTTAAGGATGCTTGTAGATTGCTGAAAATAAAAAAGATACAAACAACAGCATATCATCCGGAGAGCAATGGGGCCCTTGAAAGGTCACATCGAACCTTGGCTGAGTATTTAAAAAATTTTGTGAATGAAGAACAAAACGATTGGGATGAGTGGTTGCCGTACGCGATGTTTACGTATAACACCACACCCCACACAGCTACAGGCTTATCACCCTATATGCTTGTGTTTGGTCGCGAGGCTGAATTGCCCACGGCAGTAAGGCAAGAGCCGCGACTCATATACACGCACGCAGACTATGTCGCCGAGCTGAGGGAACGGCTACGAGCCGCATGGACGGTAGCACGTAATAGTCTGCGTGAAGCAAAGGAGAAAGCGAAGCTGGACTACGACGTTAAAGCGAGACAGAGCGAGTTTCGCGTAGGAGACGCCGTATTGTTACACGACGAGACCGTGCGACGGGGACGGGCAGCGAAACTTACAGCTACATGGACGGGCCCTCACACAGTCGTGGAACGGAATAGCCCAGTCACATATACGATCAAAAGGGGAAAGAAGATGGTGTCGGTACATGTTAACCGGCTACGGGCTTTCGTCGAGCATTAGACTGCTTATCGCATCGCAAGCGATAAGCAGGCCGGCGACGAAGGCGAGAAGAGAGAGAGAGAGAGACCGTCTTCCTCTCATGAGGTGGAAAGAGACGGCCGAGAGAACGCAGCATAGTATGGGTATATGTGTATGTATATAAATGAGCTGTGCATTAGTGCGGACGCATAGAGGCATCAACGCGCGAGAGAGAGAAGGAGAGAGACCGTCTTCCTCTCATGAGGTGGAAAGAGACGGCCGAGAGAAAGCAGCATGGTATGGGTATATATGTATATATAAATGAATTGTGCATTAGCGCGGACGCATAGAGGCGTCAACGCGCGCGAGAGAGAGAGAGAAATGAGGCACGGACGCATAGGAGCTTCGACGTGCTAGAAAGAGAGAGAGAAGAGGGGAAGGAGTAAGTAAAGGAGCGCGGACGCACAAGGGAGGCATCAACGCGCTGGAGTGAGAAGAAGCATGCAGATAATTTAACGCGGAGGCATAGGGAGCCTCTACGCGTTGGAAAGAGAAGGGGGATTGGAAGGTTCTACAGGATGGATAGAGAAAGAAAGTGGAGAAAGAGAGACACGGATGCCCAAGTGGGGCCTCAACGTGTTGAAGAAGGAGGAAGATACTTACCATACTTACCCGTATGCATTCCCTGGGTTCTTCTTCCTCTTCTTCAGCCGACCTGAAACCTGAAGAAAAATAAAGCTACGGGGAAAGGAAGGTCTTCCGCTATCTGTTAGCGGGAGGAACTTAATAGATAAAAAAAAAAAGGAGAAAAGTTAGAAGAATAAGATAAAGTCTATTATAGGGAGGGAATTAATCCCCTTCCTATCAATGAAAGTACATAATTTAAAAAATTCTTAATTAGTCCCGAGGGACAGGGTGGCGGCAGTATGGACAAAGGGGTCCTGGCCCAAACAGCCGCCCGAGACCGAAGAAGTCGCCTCCTTCGAAGCCCTCGCCGCCTCCCCAGATGTAGGCGGCATTATCCCGAAGGAAGCGGCGGCGGTGACGCACTGTGAGGGCCTCCCTGATAAACGTCCCCTGCCACTCGGGACGTCGGGGACGGGCTGACCCTGGCACGTGGATCACGTGCGCCTGTAACAAAGAAAGGGGAGAGCATTGAGTTTAATGGAAACTGAATTTTCCTTGGGAAGTAAAAGGTTAAAGAAAATTTTTGCTTACCAACAAGTCCAAGAAATTCCGGGAGAGGCAGCGGCCCTCCACCACGACGTTCCCTTGTGCATCTCGGGCGTAGGACATGTTTTTTTATGTATTTTGAAGTATTCCTTGATGCGTATTCAACCGAAGTCGAGGAGTTTATGAGCTCGTGGCGGCTAGTTCGCGCCGTCCACTGCTCGACGACGGGGATGAAATTTGCAAAATAAGCAATCCCACGGTCGCCGAATCACACTAACACTCGACTTCTGTTGCAGGTATGTCCTGCTATCCGTCGTTGGCGTGTATATATACGGGGCACTGGGCGGCTACGAGTTAACGCCGTTCGCTAGCAACCCCGGCATATACTATGAGGAAATTGGAAACCTGGCTGAAGCAAAAGCAACGTGGAGGCTCGCAATAAAAATGGATTTCTCGACGATCATAAGGAGAGAGAAGGAGATAAAAGAACATGGGCTCGTGCTGCAAGAAATGTGTAGGGAACTCGGCAAGGCCCCGACAGATGACACCTGTCAAGCGATAGGCCAAAAAATTCAAGTTGTCACAGGAAAAATCGACGATGGTATGGGAACCATTTATGACCTCATCAGGTCAAAGCCATTACGAAGACGACGAGGTCTAATCGACGGGATGGGGTCGATCATTAAATCGATCACCGGAAATATGGATGCAGCCGACGCGGAACAAATACATCGGGAGATAGCAACTATTCAGTCGAACCAGAATTTATTAAAGAATGGAATAAAGGGTCAGTTACAGGTCGTCACCTCAGCATTGCGGATTTTTAACGAAACCTCTTACAAGATTCAGAGGAATGAGGAAGTATTGGAAGGAATACTGACCCACGTGCGAAAGGGATTGTCTGATAGACAGGACCAGTTAGAGAAGCGTGTGGTACTCGAGCAAGGGGTACACATGCTGAATGTGGTAGCTGAGGCGGTATTGGAAGATGTAAGGGAGTTAGTGTTGCTACTTGCCGAGGTATCGGTGGGTAGGATAACCGCGGCCGTGTTGTCGCCCGGTAAGCTGGTGGAGTACCTCACGGACGCACTACCACACTTACCGGCTGGCACCGGGTTCCCTGTGCCTGTGATACGCAGCGAGGCGAGCACACTCATACAGCTCACCGACGCACGTGCCTACAGCGACGGGACAGCGGCCATGCTGTTATTGGATATCCCGCTGATAAGCTCGCAGCGGTATACAGTCAACCGGGTATATCCCGTGCCTGTGAGGGGCATAAACAACACATACTACTACATGGATACCACCGAGGACTTGGTAGTAGTCGATCAGGTGAGTCGGAATTACTTGCGGATTTCCACAATGGATTTGGAAAATTGTAAAAAATACGCAAAAAATTTCCTTTGCGCACCAATGCATCCGGCAATACCGATCAACGAAAATGCGCCATGTGAAGTCCTGACTTTCGTAAAAATCGATACTGCCAATGGGATACAATGCCCCAAAAGGGCCTTATCACTCGCCAGCACCCTAATCGTGCCAATGGAACAGCAGGGAAGATGGATGTACGTGTCACCAGTGGAAGATTTAATCACGATTGCGTGCAAAAACGAACCAGCAAAACGTGAAACATTAAAAAACTCGGGAATTCTGGCTCTGGAAGGTTCATGCGAGGCAACCGCCCAGGACTTTAGGGTTCAAACCCTCGCGATGGTGACAGTGACGCGTTATGAAAATTTCTTGCCGCCGTACAATCTCACATTGTCCGAGGTTGACAGGAAATTCCATACGCGAGTGGAAAATAAAAGTGAAAATGCGCGAGTGATGAATGTATTGCGAAGTCCCGGGGAGTTGAAAACCCTCGGGGAGCGTGTGGGGGAAATAAGTACGGACATTGATAGAGACTATAAGAATCGGGGTAATCAAAATATACACAACGTGTTAATGTATTGTTTGGGGGCAATAGCACCGATAGCCTTGGCCTGTTAGGCGGTTTATAAACTGTGGCAGTGGTTGAAACGTAACCCGACACCGGCAAGGCCGGCAGAGGCGTCGGTTCGCGAGGAGTCACCGGCCGGGGAAGACCTAGTACCAACGCCCGAGCATGCTGATAGCCACCGGGCAGAGTTGCAGCGTGTATGTTCGGGTAGAGATAGGGGCCGGGGGCACAAATTCTCTTATCAGGCCAGGGCTTGGCGCGTGGATGAATAGAATTAAGGGAAATATTTGTAAACCGAGTTCAACTGGAGGAAAATTTTTTTTATTACATTCAAAAATTTTCTTTTAAGGGGGGAGGGATGTTGCGCCCCGGATTTAATCGGTTATTTCGAAATTCGGTCGACATCATGCTGACGAGAGGCGACGCAATATCGACCGATCAATCGTTCGATATTGTGAAATTGCAAACGCAGCAATTTTCGGCGAATTGCAGGTAACAACTGCAATTCTCCGGCAGTCTTGGAAGAAGAGTCGCAGCTAACGGTTGAGCTCGGGGAAAAGACTCGTGTAGATTATCGTAGTAATACCCTTGTGGAATAATCTTGCATAAATAAATAGAACTGTTGTTATTGGTACGCTCGAGTTTTCACTCCTTGTGCGGTAAACGATCCCGTAAATTAAGATCCTAGAGAACCGATCACGGCGACCTGATCACTTGTCGAGTTTCGGGCACAACAAGGCCGTAAGGTCACAAGACTGGAAGAACGTAAGGGAGGATCTTGCGTTCATTTTCTTACATTTTCAGGTAACTCATCCCACGGGTAATAGGTCCACAAAGAGCCTACCCGCCACCTACCGCATTTAATAGAAACTTCATAGGTTTTTTAATTTGATTTTATTCCAATTCTGTAGAAAGCTCAAGACTTATAGTTCTAGAGAGATTTCTGTGTCATGAAAACATATAACGGTGACAACAAAAATCGTTAAGCTGCCAAATCTTTTGTTCGGCTGACAAATCGGTTTTGCTATGCTGATAAATCTTTTTATTAGCCTAACAAAACGATTGTTGTTGTCACCGTTTTATGTTGTCAATATTTTTGGTAGCGCTTTTACATCCAAATACCACTGAGAAAACGAGTTATATGTTTATCATAACAATAACAAAATCTTGTGCATGTATTAATCTTTTCTTGCACGAGCGCCCGCAAACTGCTGTGATTGACAGGTTGAGGCGATAACGTTACCGTTTTTTAAATGCAAGTCTCTATTTTACCTGGTTGTGTTAAGGATGGTCGACTGTTTCACACTAGTCAAATCAATGCTAAATTTTTGTAATTGTTTCATTAATGTTTAGGGCATTAAATAACTGTAATGGAGTGTTAATTTGTATTGAAGCATGTACACTTAAGGTTATGTGGGGTCGGGGCTTGGGGTTGAGACGGCGGGGTGACTAGGGGGTCACGCGGTGTGCGGTGCGGTTGGTGTGCGAGTGAGACAGCTGCGTATTCAGTTCCCAAGCGAAGACGATCAAGATTTTAAAAAAATTAATATTTAAATAACGGTGCTGTCGATCGTCTTTCAAAGGTGCCAAACGTTAAAGTGATTATCGTTCAAACTACACATTGTTGTTTTATGTACATGGTAGCATTTTTGTAGCTGTTATAACGTAAATACGGCGAAATCGCCAGAACTCGCTATCACAATAGTGCAATAGGTTGTAAAATTTGCGATTTTTTTCTCCTAAACGGTGCTGTTTACCGTTCTAAAATTTCACCAGACTATTTGCAAAGGAATAATGAACATTCGTGAAAATTTTCATGACAGTGGTAGCATTTTGACTTGACCCCACAACAACCTTAACCGAGAGAAAAATAAATAGTGACGGATTTGCATAAATATTCACTGATTAACGTTACTTTCCGATGGGATATATTTTCGTTTAGTTTTTCCCAAGAATAATCAATAATTTTTAGCCAATTTTGATTAACGATGGCTCATTCTCTTTCTTAAAAGATGCTCTACAAATTGACGGCTGGATATTTGATATTATAGTATTTGGTGGTGCACTATGGCGACCCCCAGTCCTATCCCCACTCCTACCCCCACTCCTTTTTTCCCCACTCCTCGGTTCGCCAGAATCCGAGGTGTGGGTGAGAGAGTGGGGGTTGGGCTGGAGAGCGAGCGACGGGTCGTCACAGTGCACCACTTTTTTTACATTTTTTAAATTATTATTATTTTATACTCTCTAAATTATTATACTATGGCGACCCCCACTCCTATCCCCACTCCTACCCCCACTCCTCGGTTCGCCAGAATCCGAGGTGTGGGTGAGAGAGTGGGGGTTGGGCTGGAGAGCGAGCGACGGGTCGTCACAGTGCACCACTTTTTTTACATTTTTTAAATTATTATTATTTTATACTCTCTAAATTATTATACTATGGCGACCCCCACTCCTATCCCCACTCCTTTTTCCCCCACTCCTCGGTTCGCCAGAAACCGAGGTGTGGGTGAGAGAGTGGGGGTTGGGCTGGAGATCGAGCGACAGGTCGTCATAGTGCACCTCATTTTTTTACATTTATTGAAAATACCTTTTTTAAATTTTTCTATTCATTTTTTTACTCACCATGTTGTTTGTCGATAGAGGGCGAATGTAGATGGCTGCTTTTTTAACTCACTATTTTTTAATTCACTATTTTTATATTTAAATATTATACACTATGTTAATGATTATATATAATTATATAACTTTATATTAAACTTATATATTAATAACGAGATTAAATTTAGTGATTACTCGGCGGAATCTTCAATAAGTTCATCGGCGATTTCGTCGAAGTGATTGCCGATGAGATTGTTGAGAACCGCACCTATATTATCGCCGACGAGGTTCACAACGACGTTCTCGGCAACGTCCACCAGTTCATCGGTTAAAAGTGACACTGTGACCGACTCGTATGAACGCACCGACGCCATTATAGTGCGACCGTTGCATGCAGCACGCATTATTTCCACAACTGTGTGGCTGTCGGTGTCGATGCTGGCCAGTTCAACAGGAACTTGTAGAACTGCCATCATCGTTATCAATGACACAGGGTGATAGATGTGCCGCAGTTCAACGTATTCACGATCACCAGTGTCAACGAATAAAATATCGGAGTATCCGTTCTCCGAATCCCAGAGCATTATTTCGCCGCGCTTGGCGTACCCATTCCGGGCGACGACGCACATGCTTTTAGTTAAGAGGTCACCCATGTTAAATGGGTGGGCCTCTCGCGCAATATACAAATTGTATAAAAATACACTTAAAGCGTTAGAAGCGCCCTCCATTTGTCGGAGGCGCAGATGAATTACGCCGTTATCCTCGATGTATAGAGAGCGACAAATAAACATCTCGCCCATGAACGCGTCGGAAATACGGGGATACATTTTGATTTTGAAAAAAAATTAATCACCTCGATTTGCAAAGAATTTATAAAAAAAAATTAGTTTTCTAAAAAATTTAGTCCTCACTTTTCACTTTTTCCACTACAATTCCGCGAAAAAAAGACCAAATACAATTTTTTACAAACGACCGAGTCACAATCAACCGAGTTTATTTATTAACACGATATGCAGCCTCCGATGGCGAGAAGAACTATAAAAAAAATTAGTTTTCTAAAAAATTTAGTCCTCACTTTTCACTTTTTCCACTACAATTCCGCGAAAAAAAGACCAAATACAATTTTTTACAAACGACCGAGTCACAATCAACCGGGTTTATTTATTAACACGATATGCAGCCTCCGATGGCGAGAAGAACACTGACAGATGAGGATGGTGCATCTGAGTGGAGGCATCATGTTATTACATGCTGCATCAGCAAACATCTCCTCGCGAGGACAATATAGTTGTTACAGTGCCACGCGTTGCCTGTAAGACTATACGCAAAGATAACGCACAACAATGCAGTGACAATATTACATACGTCTTGAGTAGTAAACACCGAGCGACCGGGCCACGCGCTGCCTGTAAGACTATACGCAAAGATAACGCACAACAATGCAGTGACAATATTACATACGTCTTGAGTAGTAAACAGCGAGCGACCGGGCCACGCGCTGCCTGTAAGACTATACGCTAGGATAACGTACAGCAATGCAGCGAAAATATTACCTATGTCTTGAGTAGTAATCAGCGAGCGCTCTTAGACGACTTCTTTGAAATGCGAAGAAGCGAATAAAATATCATTTTAATATTATAGAACGCGAGACGGTATTGGAATGTGCAGTGTCAGCCGCGCGTGCGTTTGAAATGCGAAGAAGCGAATAAAATATTATTTTAATATTATAGAATTTTTGAGATTGAATTTTAAATTAAATACAATTACATTTTGCAATTGTATTGGATTTCAAAATAAATACAATTACATTTTGTAATTTTATTGTATTTCAAATTAAATACAATTACATTTTGTAATTGTATTGGATTTCAAATTAAATACAATTACATTTTGTAATTGTATTGGATTCCAAATTAAATACAATTACATTTTGTAATTGTATTGGATTTCAAATTAAATACAATTACATTTTGTAATTGTATTAGATTTCAAATTAAATACAATTTTCTTTACCCTTATCCTCTGGAACGGTTGGTTGGTTGATGCACCCAATATTTCATGTCAATGGTGATTACCCTCCAATTATGAGAAGTCGCGTGGATATGCATAGTATGATTCAGGGCTTCGTTAAATCTCGATTGTCAGTTTTTATGCCTGGCGAGATTGAGATGATCAAGGGCTCCGCAGATTTTCTTAGTATTAACTATCATCCCGCTAAAATTATTCGCCCAAGGACTTACAATCCTATGTCAAGCTCTTATTTTGATGACATGGGTGCTGAAGAAATATCACAACATGAGCAAACGTTTGATGAGCTAGTGAGTAAATATTGACATTTATCGATATTTCACTACATGGTTAACATGAATCGGAGGATATATTGAATTCCAATTTCTTGAGCAAACGAAATATATTTTAGAGCCATATTATGATTAAATCAAACAGGAAAATCTTAAAAACTGATGTTTTCTGTGGTAGAATGTGCGACTTACAAAATATAGTAAAGGCCAAAATTCGATGTCTCAAAGAGAACAAAATGTGGGTTGGATTTTCTAACCAGATCTTTGATCTGCGAATTCTGAAATCAGAACTGGACAAAATTCAACCTATACGAGGTACAGTGGAAAAGTATCAAAACCATAATTTCTCTTCTATGTCTCCAATTTATTTTACTAAATACAAATAAGGTAAACGCCCCAATAGCCGGCCATCTTAGAGAACAGGAAACTGTAAAGTTATATTTCTTATACTAAAATGACCTTTCTATAATTGTAACCATAACTAATGCAAAGCTTAGCTTTTCTACTTTTCGAAAAGCATCCATTAATTCATGTCAGGGGTATAGTTTTTTGTTAAAGTTAGGAAACAATTGAGGAAGTCGATGGACTAGTACTCCACCACCGATTTCAGGTAATGTCTAAATACCCGACCAAGCATGCCCCTATACGCAACCACCCGCCGATACGAGGCTATGCGATTCGTTGAAACTTCATTTTATTTCTTAAATTACACGCAACGTTTGGGATAATTTATGATAAATAATAACTAATAAAAAGGCTCACCGTGACGTGCAACCGGCATCAACTTGCCATAGAGGTTATGTTCGCTGAGTTTGTGTCGGCCGGGAATAGGTCGCGGTTGGATATCGGTACAGCATACTGCGGATGCGCCCCAATAGCCAACCATGGAAATTGACGACTTAGCAGTGGTTTTTCGCAAATTTTAATGGAAGATTTATAAAGTCTATTTATTCGCAAATACCACAAGCCACGAATTATTGTGGAAATCGTGAAAATAAAAGCGTCATAAGCTTAACAACGTTACGCCAATTCTTAACGAACTGGCTAAAAGATATGCGCCGATCCTCTGAGCGGCGTCTGCAGTGCACAATATCTTTAAAAAAGCGTCAACAAAAAATTAATGACTATTTTTATTATTGGCCTATGCAGACATAAAGAATTGCAAAAATGGTAGCACTAGTTATTTATTTATTTCATATTCATAATTTCTTAATTTTAGTCAATATTTGTGTCAGTGGTTGGAGACTGGTACATGGTTGGGTACCGGGGCGTTTACCTTACTGTCGCTAATCAAAATTATTATTCTAACTCTATTATCCGGTTTGTTAAGTTTTCAATATATATTTTGTTAAGTTTACAAATTGGGCATCGATATGTTCTTCGTCTTGCTTACATGTTTGGAATTACTTCGCACATTATTGACATGATTTTCAGGATACTTCATGGACCTTCGAACATTTACTTCGAGAGTTTAACATTCGGTACACAATTCCAAAAATATACATAATCGACAGTGGCTACGACGATCAGGGAGAGATAATGGATATCGAACGTGCCAAATATTATTATCAGAACCTCTTGTCATTACTCAAAGTAATGCGTTGTGGGTTGGACGTACGTGGTTATATCGCGTGGTCCCTTCTAGACAATTTTGATTGGATTCACGGCTACACGTAAGCCTTCAGTGCAGTCAATAATTTTTGCATTGAAAAATTACGTAATTATCCATTGAACTTTATAAACGATTTTTTTTCCAGAATCCACACCGGTCTTTTTAGTGTAGACTTCGACGATCCAGAACGTCAGCGAAAGCTTAAGTTTTCGTCTCGTATTCTGAGCGATATTTACAAAACGACAAAAATTTCAGAAATTGCATGGCCTTTTGTGCAATCTTCAACGTTGTCTGAAAATAAACAACTTTAAGTATACTAACAACCGGCAACGATGGATGGGCGATTGACGCACTAAGAAAAACAATGTTTTAATAAACTACATCGGCGTACACTCACGATCAAACGATTTTTTAGTTGCACGGAGAAAAAAAAGTAGTTGGACAAACCAATAAATGGGTTCCGACAACCATTCGAAAAAGTTGAAATAGTGTCACTACTCAGTGGGTTATGACAACTACCCAGTGGGTTATGACAACTACTCGTTGGTTATACGAACCGCTGTGGTTGGTTATTGGCTTAGTGCGTTAAGATGCCAGCGCCGCTTGTGGCAAACCTCGGCAACAGTTGATATAAAAAAAGCATTGATTCTTATGGTAGAATATAGTTTATAGAAGATTTTCCGATTATACTAAACGAGCAACTGAAAAGTATTGTTATAAATAAAAAATAGGTTGTTTAATTTTTTTGTTGTAATTTTGGTTATGGTAATAGCTTTTTGTTATTAGATTTATTTCGTAAAAAGGGTACATAAATTTTCGTGTGCCTGGTGTCGTCTGCCCTTTTCGCCGGTGTTTATGTTTATGACAGCTGACAGCAGCATTAAAACGGTATTGAAAGATGGAATTGATAATCAGAACGGGATTCAAGGCGATAACGCATGCAATTGATTTTAATCCACAAGGTATTATAAAAGGAAAGGCGTTATCTGTATGCCATGTGCGTCGAGTGGAGGAGTTAACAGATTCAGACAAACGTATCTTAATAAAGTGCAGCGTTATTCGCCAAACGTCAGTGACACTTCCACTACTACACCGTACAAGGTGAAATTGGAAGTAAGTATTGCAAAGTTTCAATCCTAGTAACAGTATTGTAGTCTATAACTTTTTATTGATTAGAGAACATTTAGTTCGTACAGTAACTCTGAAACTTTTTTTTCAGTTAACGGAGGCAATCCAGTCCTCGCGCCTTTACTGCTTGAAAACTTGGATCTTTCCTGTAGGGAAACTGTAGAAATGTACACCCGGTGAATTTACAGAGATGTTTTTACAATTCACGACGTAACACGGCATTGAGGCCTTCCCTTTTGGCGCTCTCATAGTGTCGATTTGTTAAAGAAATATAAATAATATCGTTAATTAACGTACGCTAGCATGCTTTACTGTGATAATTTTTTATCAACTGTTGCACAATTTCGCCGCTTCGAACGCTGACTGTCCAAAATGGCCGCGAATGAAGGTCACGCACGAAGCCAATAGGAACTCGCTGTTGGTTGCGCCACCTATTGTATTGGTGAAAACAGCACTGCGATTGGTTACAGGAGCGAGTTAGTTGCTGCAACTATTCAGCGGTACAGCATATGCTGAAGATGGTTCTTCCAACTACTCTTTTCTTTCAGTGTGGTATAACAAATACTTTGGTTACCGCAAATATATTGTAGACTACTGAATCTAATAAGAGTCTAATAATTATGAAAGAATAAGAATCTAATAATTATGGAAGAAACTGAACTGAATAATTATTGAATGATCCTGAAAATAAAATCAGAAAATAAAATCTTTGACACGACAAAACGTCTTTAATTTTTGTCGTACGAGAGTGACCCGGGGCATATTTTTTCGTCTTGAAATTCTTTAGATGCTGCTATTTAGAGATTTTTTAATCGACTTTTTATTCGGCGATAAAAGCAAAAAAAGTGCAGGCGTAATCTTTAAAACGCTGTAAAATCCTTAATTTTCATCAGACGAGATTCATCTGAAGCTTATTTTTCCCATCTTAAAATTCTCAAAATACTATTTTAATGGTAGTATATTTATTGGTGTCCTATCGAAAAATTACTTTGAACGGGAGTGTATTCCAATTTAGTTCATTCAAACATTTTTTTCTCCGTGCGGGCGTCTTCGATGATCACCCAAGTCAGGCAGCTTTGTTTGCGACCAAAACTTGGATGGGTGACCGTTTAACCGCGCGTGAGCTGCGCATCGTCCATTGGGCGAGAGACTCGTTTTCCTGAGACTTTGGTGTTTCTGCACTTCACGCAAGTACAAAAATCATTCGAAAAATCAGTTGAATATGGCCGCCTGTATTGGTACGGGTTTTCCGCAGTTTCCCCGTGCCCTCGGCAGGGATTAACATTCATCCAATGAACATTTACTTGAAATACGTTTATGGACTAAATGATTAAGGATTATTAAGCCTATCGCATATGAGAATTTATTGTGAAAGAATAATTCATCTAAATTATTCATAATTATTCAAGAAATATGAACATTTTAATTTTTGCATTATGATAAACCATATTTATCTTATACACAAAGTATTTTAAATTCATTTTCATTAAGCGAATGCTCATCCCTGGGCCTTGGTGAATGCGATACAATGGTATTAAGTCGTCTGCGGACGCAATCCGGATTAGAGTAGTTTAGTGAAGTGCGGGTTAGTTGGGGAAAAAGACTTGAGGGGTAAACTTGAGGGGTAAACTTCTCAGGGTCTTACACCTACGAATTGGAACTAAATAAACTAGTTAATTAGGGGGGCTTCGGCAACCTTGCATCACAGGGCACATATTACAATAAAGTTTTTCGATACTTTATTGGCAGAAATAATCCGAATTTTTTGTGGACCTTCAGTGAAGCGTAAAGCATTGTGCTAATGCAAGAAAATGTCGCCTAGGCCTAAATAAAACTGTAAAAATGAATAAACCATTTTAACCATACGAAATTAGTTTCCGCTTGTCCCATTTATTTTGCAATATTTGATAATATAAAGCGCGTTACGGTTCTTTCAATGACTATTTATCGTCAATTATACGTAGAAGGAAGTCACACTGAGAGAAAAATCTGGTAATTTTAATAAAATATATAGTAAGACCAACGATAATCCAACTATCAAGAGTCGCGGTAGCGACGCGACGCCAAGTTAAAAAAGAAATTAATGTTGCCTTCACACGACGATAGGTCTGTCTGATCTTGACTGGACGGGCTGTTACTCCTCACTTGACGGTCGCAACTGCTACTCTATTTATTTCGAAGGTTGCCACTCACCGGCCGTTTTCAAATTGTAACTTGAATTATATTTGACTACACGTCGAGAACGAAAGATGTGTCACATTCAATATTTTTTATTATTTTCTCTTTCAAATGAGATCTGCGGCAAGGAAAACTGTTCCTTTAAGGGGAGGAAGTCAGGTAAATAAAATTGATTTTGGAAATTCAATATCATCCAAATCCTATTGCATACAAAAATGCCCACCGCACTATATTGTTGGTATTCGATGAAAGGATTTCTTACTGTCGTCTGACTTGCATATGCTTTTCGATATTATCTTAAGCGAAGTTCTTAGGTTTTTCATTCTGCGCATGATTCAGATCAAACTATTAGGCGGCAACCTTCGAAATAAATAGAGTAGCAGTTGCGACCGTCAAGTGAGGAGTAACAGCCCGTCCAGTCAAGATCAGACAGACCTATCGTCGTGTGAAGGCAACATTAATTTCTTTTTTAACTTGGCGTCGAGTCGCTACCGCGACTCTTGATAGTTAGATTATCGTTGGTCTTACTATATATTTTATTAAAATTACCAGATTTTTCTCTCAGTGTGACTTCCTTCTACGTATAATTGACGATAAATAGTCATTGAAAGAACCGTAACGCGCTTTATATTATCAAATATTGCAAAATAAATGGGACAAGCGGAAACTAATTTCGTATGGTTAAAATGGTTTATTCATTTTTACAGTTTTATTTAGGCCTAGGCGACATTTTCTTGCATTAGCACAATGCTTTTCGCTTCACTGAAGTTCCACAAAAAATTCGGATTATTTCTGCCAATAAAGTATCGAAAAACTTTATTGTAATATGTGCCCTGTGATGCAAGGTTGCCGAAGCCCCCCTAATTAACTAGTTTATTTAGTTCCAATTCGTAGGTGTAAGACCCGTGAGAAGTTTACCCCTCAAGTCTTTTTCCCCAACTAACCCGCACTTCACTAAACTACTCTAATCCGGATTGCGTCCGCAGACGACTTACTACCATTGTATCGCATTCACCAAGGCCCAGGGATGAGCATTCGCTTAATGAAAATGAATTTAAAATACTTTGTGTATAAGATAAATATGGTTTATCATAATGCAAAACTTAAAATGTTCATATTTCTTGAATAATTATGAATAATTTAGATGAATTATTCTTTCACAATAAATTCTCATATGCGATAGGCTTAATAATCCTTAATCATTTAGTCCATAAACGTATTTCAAGTAAATGTTCATTGGATGAATGTTAATCCCTGCCGAGGGCACGGGGAAACTGCGGAAAACCCGTACCAATACAGGCGGCCATATTCAACTGATTTTTCGAATGATTTTTGTACTTGCGTGAAGTGCAGAAACACCAAAGTCTCAGGAAAACGAGTCTCTCGCCCAATGGACGATGCGCAGCTCACGCGCGGTTAAACGGTCACCCATCCAAGTTTTGGTCGCAAACAAAGCTGTCTGACTTGGGTGATCATCGAAGACGCCCGCACGGAGAAAAAAATGTTTGAATGAACTAAATTGGAATACACTCCCGTTCAAAGTAATTTTTCGATAGGACACCAATAAATATACCACCATTAAAATAGTATTTTGAGAATTTTAAGATGGGAAAAATAAGCTTCAGATGAATCTCGTCTGATGAAAATTAAGGATTTTACAGCGTTTTAAAGATTACGCCTGCACTTTTTTTGCTTTTATCGCCGAATAAAAAGTCGATTAAAAAATCTCTAAATAGCAGCATCTAAAGAATTTAAATACGAAAAAATATGCCCCGGGTCACTCTCGTACGACAAAAATTAAAGACGTTTTGTCGTGTCAAAGATTTTATTTTCTGATTTTATTTTCAGGATCATTCAATAATTATTCAGTTCAGTTTCTTCCATAATTATTAGATTCTTATTCTTTCATAATTATTAGACTCTTATTAGATTCAGTAGTCTACAATATATTTGCGGTAACCAAAGTATTTGTTATACCACATTGAAAGAAAAGAGTAGTTGGAAGAACCATCTCCAGCATATGCTGTACCGCTGAATAGTTGTAGCAACTAACTCGCTCCTGTAACCAATCGCAGTGCTGTTTTCACCAATACAATAGGTGGCGCAACCAACAGCGAGTTCCTATTGGCTTCGTGCGTGACCTTCATTCGCGGCCATTTTGGACAGTCAGCGTTCGAAGCGGCGAAATTGTGCAACAGTTGATAAAAAATTATCACAGTAAAGCATGCTAGCGTACGTTAATTAACGATATTATTTATATTTCTTTAACAAATCGACACTATGAGTGCGCCAAAAGGGAAGGCCTCAATGCCGTGTTACGTCGTGAATTGTAAAAACATCTCTGTAAATTCACCGGGTGTACATTTCTACAGTTTCCCTACAGGAAAGATGCAAGTTTTCAAGCAGTAAAGGCGCGAGGACTGGATTGCCTCCGTTAAATGAAAAAAAAGTTTCAGAGTTACTGTACGAACTAAATGTTCTCTAATCAATAAAAAGTTATAGACTACAATACTGTTACTAGGATTGAAACTTTGCAATACTTACTTCCAATTTCACCTTGTACGGTGTAGTAGTGGAAGTGTCACTGACGTTTGGCGAATAACGCTGCACTTTATTAAGATACGTTTGTCTGAATCTGTTAACTCCTCCACTCGACGCACATGGCATACAGATAACGCCTTTCCTTTTATGATACCTTGTGGATTAAAATCAATTGCATGCGTTATCGCCTTGAATCCCGTTCTGATTATCAATTCCATCTTTCAATGCCGTTTTAATGCTGCTGTCAGCTGTCATAAACATAAACACCGGCGAAAAGGGCAGACGACACCAGGCACACGAAAATTTATGTAACCTTTTTACGAAATAAATCGAATAACAAAAAGCTATTACCATAACCAAAATTACAACAAAAAAATTAAACAACCTATTTTTTATTTATAACAATACTTTTCAGTTGCTCGTTTAGTATAATCGGAAAATCTTCTATAAACTATATTCTACCATAAGAATCAATGCTTTTTTTATATCAGCTGTTGCCGGGGTTTGCCACAAGCGGCGCTGGCATCTTAACGCACTAAGCCAATAACCAACCACAGCGGTTCGTATAACCAACGAGTAGTTGTCATAACCCACTGGGTAGTTGTCATAACCCACTGAGTAGTGACACTATTTCAACTTTTTCGAATGGTTGTCGGAACCCATTTATTGGTTTGTCCAACTACTTTTTTTTCTCCGTGCAACTAAAAAATCGTTTGATCGTGAGTGTACGCCGATGTAGTTTATTAAAACATTTTTTTTCTTAGTGCGTCAATCGCCCATCCATCGTTGCCGGTTGTTAGTATACTTAAAGTTGTTTATTTTCAGACAACGTTGAAGATTGCACAAAAGGCCATGCAATTTCTGAAATTTTTGTCGTTTTGTAAATATCGCTCAGAATACGAGACGAAAACTTAAGCGTTCGCTGACGTTCTGGATCGTCGAAGTCTACACTAAAAAGACCGGTGTGTATTCTGGAAAAAAAATCGTTTATAAAGTTCAATGGATAATTACGTAATTTTTCAATGCAAAAATTATTGACTGCTCTGAAGGCTTACGTGTAGCCGTGAATCCAATCAAAATTGTCTAGAAGGGACCACGCGATATAACCACGTACGTCCAACCCACAACGCATTACTTTGAGTAATGACAAGAGGTTCTGATAATAATATTTGGCACGTTCGATATCCATTATCTCTCCCTGATCGTCGTAGCCACTGTCGATTATGTATATTTTTGGAATTGTGTACCTGTTCAAATAATGTTGAGATACTCGCTGGGTGGGGGAAATTAATTTTCTATGAGTGAGTGACGCCAATTAATTAGTATACAAAAATTTATTATATTTATTTTACCACTATACACCATATGAGTTTACCACGGATTAGTTAACAACGCGAAGAAAGTGCGTCGCGAATCGTGTGAGAAATAACACCAATGAGTTGCCCGTGAGAGTGAGTGAGAGGGTGAGAGTCTGAATAGCACAAGCGTAAGAGAGAGAGCGAGCGTGTGTATTGTCTATGAGCGTCTACGTGATTTCTTGAGCGTACAAATACTTAATTCACTTATTTCCTGACGGTTGAAATGACACCAATTGCATACTGAGTGATTACAGGAAATATTATGAACTGAGTTGACCTAAAAAATGAAATGACACCGCTGAGTTGACCCGTCTTTTTTGAGAAACACCACTTGTTGAATTCGCACGTGTACCGGCTTCGTTAAACGAGAACACAATGGCTGCTCTCAGCGGCGCCTTGTGTGCTCGAGCAAGAAGACAAGGGGCGTGCCGCGAGGGGGTCCCGTGGAGCCCCGCGCTGCTGTGCCGTCTCCTGATATTCCAAACTAGAGCGACGATTCGCCGCTGAGGAGTATCAGAGCTAGTCACGAAATTATTGGTCTAATAATTGAACATTCCGCCCGCCATCAGCAACAGAGTTGATGATTGGATTACGTTGAGGTATCCTGAGCTATCCACGGAAGAATCGCCAATTTGGCAATCGGCCTGGTGAGCGTTGTGGTGGCGGTCTTGAGTGTGACGACCCGAGTGAGTCCGTCCTGGCCGGGGTGTAACTGAGTTATCCGAGCGAGTGGCCACTTGGATGGAGGAAAGCGCTCATCCGTGAGCAGGACCAATGAGCCAACCTTCAAGTCGTGAGATGGATGATGCCACTTGGACGTTGAGAGGTGTTGTTGCAAATATTGAGTTGACCAGTGATTCCAAAAATGGGGAAAGCGTTGTTGAATGAGTTGCCAGCGATCGAGACGAGCAGTGTTGAGATCGAGCAACGATGGCTCGACAACGGTATTGAGGGGCTGGCCGATGAGAAAATGCCCTGGCGTGAGTGCAGAGACGTCTTCAGGGTCGTCGGTGAGAGGTTCCAATGGTCTAGAGTTGAGTACTGCTTCAATTTGGATGAGTAGAGTCGTCAGTTCTTCGTAAGTGAGCAGTGTGTCTCCGACCGTTCGCCGAAGATGATATGTGACAGACTTAACTGCAGCCTCCCATTTGCCTCCCATGTGAGGTGCAGCTGGCGTGATGAATTCCCACCTAACTCTGTCTTGGGTGAGCGAGTCGGCGAGTTGGAGTTGATCTTGAGTTCCCTGAGTGAAGAGTCGTTTGAGTGTAGTGTCTGCCCCGATGAATGTTGTTCCGCAATCGCTTCGAAGAGTATGGCAGAGACCTCTGCGTCCAAGTGAATCGTCTGAACGCGGCGAGAAAGGCTTCAGCTGAATAGTCGCTTACTACTTCGAGATGAAGCGCTGAAGTAGAGAAGCAGACAAAGATGCAAAGCCACCCCTTTTGAACCTTTGCACCTCTGCCCTTCCATGTTTTGACTGAGAGTGGACCTGCGTAATCCACTCCGGTGGTGGTGAATGGTCGTGATGGAGTGACCCTAGTGGAAGGGAGCTGACCCATGAGTTGTTGCGCTCGGTTGCCACGTAACCGAGCACACTTCAAGCAGCGGAGGATGAATGATTTGATTGGAGCTCTACCACCGATAATCCAAACAGATTGCCGAAGGAGATTCAATGTGAGTTGAGTTCCGCCGTGGAGATTGCGAGCGTGAGCATCAGCGATGAGTAGATCACAAAGGTGAGAAGTTCGAGGTAGGATTGCCGGATGCTTGCTCGCAGAGTCCATCGGTGAGTTGGCGAGTCGTCCACCCACTCGAATAATTCCGTCAGTGTCGATGAAGGCCGTTAAGCGAGTGAATGAGTGAGATCGTGGTAGATGAGTGTCGTTCTTGAGCGCCGTGAGCTCGAATTTGAAGTGTGCTGCTTGAGTCGAGTGAATCCAGAATTTTAACGATGCGTTGAGTTCGTGTGGCGTGAGTGGGATGTTCACAGTTGTCTGTGGCATTTTCTTGAGTCTGTTGATTACTCGGCGAATCGTTGCAGTAACTCGCAACAGTTTCGTCAAGCTTGAGTATCTGGAGATCAAGTCCCATTGATCTTCAGGCTGAGCGGATGCCGCAGTAAGAGAGAGCCCCGGTCGCTCCTCCTGGTGAACCTGCGAGTCTGAGAAATGTCGTTGAGCGGGCCATGAGCGCGATGAGTTTGAGAGCCATGGCGGACCTGACCACCACAGCTGATGATTTTCCAATTGGGACAGAGTAACACCCCGAGAAGCGCAGTCAGCCGGATTTTCCTTGCCGGAGATGAATCTCCATTTGCAGTTTGGAGTAAGATCTTGGATTTGCGACACTCGGTTTCCGAAAAAGTCCTTCCAGCGTGAGGGGTGTGAGGTGATCCAAGCGAGCGTCACCGATGAGTCCGTCCAGAGAAAAATAGGTGCATGAGCGAGAGAAAGAGTTTTCACTACGTATTGAGTTAATCGAGCCAAGAGCAGAGCAGCGGTGAGTTCTAGGCGAGGTATAGTGAGTTTCTTCAAGGGTGCGACTCGAGATTTTGAGCACACTAAAGTGCATTTTCCTTGAGAGTGTGGGTTGCCGACACGGAGGTAAATGACGGCAGCCATTGCAAGTTGTGATGCGTCGGAGAATCCATGAACCTGAACCGTTGAGTGGTCGTTGAGTCCCAGCTACCTGGGTATACTCAGACAGGAGACTTGCGCTAGGTCCTCCTTGAGTCGATGCCATCTTTTTTGAGTGTCTGATGGCAGTGAGTCGTCCCAATTGAGCTTGAGTAGCCAGAGTTTCTGCAGCAACACCTTGGCTCGTACAACAAGAGGCGCGAGGAAGCCGAGTGGATCGTAGAGCTGAGCAATCTCCGACAAAATGATCCTTTTCGTGAGTCTGACCCCTTGAGTAGATGGATTCCAATGAAATTTGAATGTGTCCGAAAAAGTGAACCATTTCAGGCCTAGCAGAGTCGTGTGATCGTCGAGTGATCTTGAAGAGGGTGACTCCGTGTTCTCTGAGATGCCCTTGAGTAGGTGTAGATGATTGCTTTGCCACTTTGCCAATGGAAAGCCGCCCGCCGTGCATATCCCACGAACTTGGCGAGCAATGATGATGAGATCGTCTATGTGATTCGAGCCTCCGTAAATATCATCTACGTATCTGCCAGCGGTGAATGGTTCGATTGCACGTGGAAATTTGCTGCCTTCGTCCTTGATGAGTTGTTCCAGAGTACGGACTGCCAGGAAAGGAGCGGCCCTGGTGCCGTAAATGACCGTAGTGAGTTCATAAGGCACCACGTCTCCAGATGAGTTAGTCCATAAAATTCGCTGGTGCTTCCAATCGTCTGGGTGGACTCGTATTTGACGGAACATCTTGCTGATGTCAGTGGCGAAAACGTATTTGTGTTTTCTTACCGAGAGAAGCACGTCGCTGATGTCTCGTTGAATTTTTGGACCAGTATGAAGCAAGTCGTTGAGTGAAATTCCGGATGATGATGGACTAGAGCCGTTGAAAACGACTCGGAGTTTCGTAGTAGAGCTGGTCGGTCTGAGTACTCCATGATGAGGCAGATAGTAAGCGGTTGAGTCTGATGGTGAATGAGTTGCTGGTACCATTTGATTGAGTTGTTCGTATTCCTCCAAGAAGGCAGTATAGAGCTGATTGTATGTGGAGTCCCTCGACAATCGCTTCGACAATCGATGTAAAAGCCGTTTAGCGGTTGTATAAGAGTCGCCAAGTTGACTAACTGATGATTTGAAGGGTAGTCGAACGATATATCTTCCTGAGTCGTCTCGCCGGTGAGTAGTTGCGAAATGATGTTCACATTCCTCTTCGTCTGAAGTGAGCGCGGGTGGCTTCGAGTGAATGACTTCTTGTTGAGTCCAGAATGTTGTTAGGAGCTCGTGAAGGTGTTGGGTGGAAGAGTCGACCGATACAAGGTGAGAAGCCCTGGTGAGTGAGCACCGAGTTGAAGAAACCGGGCCGAGAACAATCCATCCGAAAATAGTGAGTTGGGCGATCGGCGAGCAATCGTTGAGTGTCTTGAGACCTGGTCTGATTATTCGTCCGTATGAGTCCGCTCCAATGATGATGTCAATTGGCTGCGGCGTGAGGAAGTCAGGATCAGCAAGTTGAAGTCCGTGAAGATGAGTCCAGTCATGGTGAGGTGTAACGAACGTCGGTAATACCGAAGTGAGTATGTTGAGTACATGAGCATTGAGAGTGACTGCCTCTTTAGAGTAGAGCGACTGCAGGGTGACTTTTGTCACTCCCCGAGTAGATGTTGTCGTTACACCCCCAATTCCGCTGATTGGAATTTTTGAGCGATGGCGTTTGAGTCCGATGAGATCCACTTGATGTTCCTTGATGAATGTCAACTCCGATCCTGGGTCGATGAGCAAACGGACTTGATGAGTGCAAAATGTAGAGATGAGTTGAGCGAGACTTGTAGCGAGCAGAACAGATTGAGTGCGACGATGTGCTATTTCTTGCTGAGTGTTGTCGAGTCACTGATCCGAAGTAGCTGGCTTGGGCGCGCTTGCTTCAGGTGGCTTAGAGTCCAGGTGAATCGTCGTGTGATGCTTAGCACCACACGTACGGCAGAGCTTGCTGCTGTTGCATGCGCGCGCTGAGTGGTGCCCGAGACAATTGAAGCAAAGCCGTTGATCTTCCGCGAGTCGTCGTCGTACACAGAGTCGATGGAGAGAGGTTCCTCGACGGTCCGGTCGACGGGAGTCGTCGTTCGAGATTTCGAACGCGTCGTGATGCCGTCGGTGGGATGCTTCGAGTCGGCCATTTTAAAATGATCGGTAGTATGTGCTACTTACTGCGCAGATGAGTATACCGAACGCTGAGCAACGCGTATGCCGCCAACTGCGTGAGAGAGTCCGCTGAGAGAGGCAATGAGCGGCAGGGTATGCCAGCCGCTGCGCCGATGAGTCTGCCGGCCGCTGAGCCACCGAGTATGCCGACTACTATGGGAGAGTGTGTGCGGAGAGAGACAATGATTGGCAGTGTGTGCCAGTCACTGCGCCGATGAGTCTGCCGACCGCTGAGCCACCGAGTATGCCAACCACTATGGGCGAGTGTGTGCGGAGAGAGACAATGGTTGGCAGTCTGTTCTAGTAACTGCGCCGATGAGTGTACACAATGAATTGCCCGATGAATTGACCGAGAAGAGTTTTTCAATGAGAAAGCACTCGCGAGATTGTCTGAGAAGAGTTTTTACACGATTCACTTCACTCCTAGCACTGTATAATCCGGCTCGAAGGACCAAATGTTCAAATAATGCTGAGATACTCGCTGGGTGGGGGAAATTAATTTTCAATGAGTGAGTGACGCCAATTAATTAGTATACAAAAATTTATTATATTTATTTTACCACTATACACCATATAAGTTTACCACGAATTAGTTAACAACGCGAAGAAAGTGCGTCGCGAATCGTGTGAGAAATAACACCAATGAGTTGCCCGTGAGAGTGAGTGAGAGGGTGAGAGTCTGAATAGCACAAGCGTAAGAGAGAGAGCGAGCGTGTGTATTGTCTATGAGCGTCTACGTGATTTCTTGAGCGTACAAATACTTAATTCACTTATTTCCTGACGGTTGAAATGACACCAATTGTATACTGAGTGATTACAGGAAATATTATGAACTGAGTTGACCTAAAAAATGAGATGACACCGCTGAGTTGACCCGTCTTTTTTGAAAAACACCACTTGTTGAATTCCCACGTGTACCGGCTTCGTTAAACGAGAACACAATGGCTGCTCTCAGCGGCGCCTCGTGTGCTCGAGCAAGAAGACAAGGGGCGTGCCGCGAGGGGGTCCCGTGGAGCCCCGCGCTGCAGTGCCGTCTCCTGATGTTCCAAACTAGAGCGACGATTCGCCGCTGAGGAGTATCAGAGCTAGTCACGAAATTATTGGTCTAATAATTGAACAGAGTTAAAAAATAGTGAGTTAAAAAAGCAGCCATCTACATTCGCCCTCTATCGACAAACAACATGGTGAGTAAAAAAATGAATAGAAAAATTTAAAAAAGGTATTTTCAATAAATGTAAAAAAATGAGGTGCACTATGACGACCTGTCGCTCGATCTCCAGCCCAAACCCCACTCTCTCACCCACACCTCGGTTTCTGGCGAACCGAGGAGTGGGGGTAGGAGTGGGGATAGGAGTGGGGGTCGCCATAGTATAATAATTTAGAGAGTATAAAATAATAATAATTTAAAAAATGTAAAAAAAGTGGTGCACTGTGACGACCCGTCGCTCGCTCTCCAGCCCAACCCCCACTCTCTCACCCACACCTCGGATTCTGGCGAACCGAGGAGTGGGGGTAGGAGTGGGGATAGGAGTGGGGGTCGCCATAGTGCACCACCTACTACTTATTATTGATCGTTTAATAATTATAGCTATTTGTTTATGAAAGTGGTTTGATTTTTGTTAAACAACAAGCTATAATTATGAAACGATCAATATTATCAAATATCCAGTTGGTCAATTTGTAGAGCATCTTTTAAGAAAGAGAACGTTAATTAGTTAATCTGTATGCAAATCCGGAACTATTAAACTTTCTCTGGGTTAATCGTACATGCTTCAATTAAAACTACTATCTACTATTTTTATTTAATGCATTAAACTTTAATGAAAAAATTACAAAAATTCAGCACTGATTTGACTAGTGTGAAATAGTCGAAGATCCTTAAAGGTATTATGGCCGAGAAAAATATTTCAAAATCAAATACAAAGTTCCGTCCCCATGACGAAGATGTACGTTAGAATAAAAGTCCAAACCTTTTATAGTTTCCGCACAAGAATTGTTTAAAGAAATGTTTATTAAGGCAGAAACGATTCACAATTAATTCTGTAAAGTTTGAGATACTAAAAAAAAAGACTGATAACGTTATGTTAAAGCGAAAACTATTCAAAACCAGCAAAATGTATTACTAATTTTGCTCGGCGGACCTCACTCTCTACGGAAGCCTGAGCGCTTAATCAGCATTGTGAATAATATTGCCTGCAATAATACGATGGCGGTGGGATTTTTTCACTTTTGAACACATTAATTTTAATGAATTTCAAGCTTCACTCGAAATTGTATCTTCATCTATTGCGGAGATCAGGTAATATGTATTTACATTTCGTTTACGGTTTTCAAAGTATAAAATGTAAAAAGTAAAACCGTTTTTCAGATTTTTATAGAAACTTCGCTTGATAATCGCAGCACTTATATTTTAAATAGAATAACGACGGAACCAAATTTATTTATCAACGCATCATTCATTGAAAATATTCAAAGTATTTCTTTGATAATATTGAATTCTTGACGTTGAAAAGTAATTTAATAGTTGTAATGTTTGATGAAGCGCGTAGTAATATTGTTTTATCAATTAAGCTAAAAAAAAAACGTGGAGGGTGAAAAGCGTAAAATTGAGAATCGCATCGATGCATTCTTTTTCATAACAGATAAACGGTAACATGTATTTTGTTTGGGGATTTAAAAATTAGGATGTAAATCTCCATACACCAGTAAAAGATCCAATACAATATAAGACTAGAAAATTGTATATCCTGAAATAAAAATAATTACAATGTTACGGTAATAGCATAGGCGGTGGGGGGTGGGGGCGATGCGGAGCGTCACGCTAATCGGAAGTGCGAGAACCCATGGTGCGTATTGTTTTCTGTTTACTGAGAGGGTCACACTTTTTCATAAAGCTGACACTTTTACATACAATAGAAAGTCTAGTCTGTTGTAAATCTCAATAACTTCGACTACCTTATCGAGGGTTAAATTTCATACGTCGACATTTTCAGGGAGTCTTCTCGCGATGCAGTTCGGAAACGAAAGAAGATTCTTTTTATAAGCGCGGATTGTACGGGGCGTTGAAAAAGCATATCGATCCTGAAAAACAATAATCTCCACGGTTCAACTTATGACTTTTTACAACCACAGCATTTTCTCCGAGTCCATAACAGAAACAATATGTATAATTTACAAACCGGTGCGGCAAACGATTTTTCACGGAAAGAAATGTTTGGTTGTGGCAACTACGTTTTCGATTTGCTATACACAATATCTAAAAAATTAGTTGCCTCAACCATATCGAATAGTAACCTCAAATATTCACGATTAGTTCTCAATTGGATTAGTTAGGTTAACTAATCCAATCGTTGGGACTACCACTCGAATAGTTGGGACTATCATTCGAATCGTCGATATTATCATTCGAATCGTCGGTATCACCATTCAAATTGTTGGTATTACCATTTGAGTTGCTAGGGAAATAGAATAATCGATGGGTTGTGTCAACTCATTTCTTGGTTATGGCAACTAATCTTTTTTTCCGTGTTTCATACATCACAACTGCAGGATTCCACGATATTGCATGACTCTGTTACGGCACAGATCCGTTTTTCCCGAAAATTCACTCTAGGCAAAGGAGAGTGAGGCTCTCCCTGTTACGCTAGATTACAGGTGAATTAAAAAGGCGGATGGGTGTTATGGCCTTGTTTAGAGCCTACCCTCTCGGGCAAAAGCTCGGGAAAAGGCCTAAGGGTGTTTCTTCGACTTTGATAATAAACGGAAAACTGACTTACCGGTACTGCTGTAAAGGCCGATGGGTGGATGTAAAAACGATGGTCGGGTAGCTGGAACTGATGGTGCGACGTCAAAGGTGACGGGAAGTTTCAGCGTGAACGGCAGCAGGAGTCGGTTGTAGGGTGATCGTTGAGTGCAGTAATTAATTAAAGGCACAACACTTGATATTTTTTTTCTTTAAACACTGCGGTTTATTTTGAAACAAAAACTGAACGGAATACAAGAGCACACAGGTGATCACTGAATCTTACACTTCAAATTGGCTAAAATTCACTAACGACCGGGGAACGACGGACTTGAACTATTAACTCCCGCGGCTATGACCAAAATTTCAAAGTTCGACTACCACAAAGGTTCGGGTAACCAGTGTGACTCTGAGCGGCGAATTGAAACGTATGACCGAAAAAAAACTGAAGACCAGAACTGACGCGGCGCGTCAAGGGCTACATCTTATATAGACATCTGAAGATATACAAATGATAACCCCTGAGAGGGGGCACCCACTAGAGTTCATTCAGTCGTCCCCACCATGCCTTTTGTCTTAGAGCTAGCTTATTAACACTATGGTCTCAATATTAATAATTAACAATTATCGATTATGCATAAATTATTCGATCTATGGTAAATAATGTAAATCTCATTTGCATAAAACTCCTGAATTTTACAAAGGCAACGATTTGTTAATTGACAATTAATAATTATTGAAGACGATAAACAATAAATTATATATTTTCAAAGATAATGATTTCGATCTCGACAAACTTAAAAATGCGGATGTACTTTTGTAAATTAACAAACTTCATTTATTAATTTAGAGAAATCTCGATCTTTGAAATAATTGAAATAATTAATTAACAATTGTTACGTCCTGACGCAACTTCATTTTATTTCTCTCTCTAATAATTAAAATAAATAAATACAAGATCAATTTTTACAATATCGGTCGAGAATAGAATAAATTCTCGCGGAAAATAATATTCGGTATGAATAGTTGATGTGACCGGAGCGAAATTTTGCTGCATGGTCTAAAGTTCTCATGTGCGAAGGCTATCTGTAGTTGGGATGCGGTCCCGCGGCCGCGCGCGCCTCGCTTCGCGCCGAGCGCTGGTTGCCTGCCGCAAGCACTCAGCCACGTTCGGGGGCTATCGGGAGGCCTCGCGGGGTGCGGTGGGCCCGTATCGCCATATAGGCGCTCGCCTAGCCGCGCCATCTTCTCTTTTTCTTCTTCCAACATAAGGAATAATCAAGGAGGCAGAAGACTACGCCTACGTGACTGACGACGCAAGAGGGCGACAAAAGGAGAACGGACAGGCATAAATACTGCCTTACCGGCTAGATAGAGGGGGGACCCGGAGTTGGCAGGGCAGATTCCCTGGTCAAATGGGTACCCCTGGAGTAACTATGTTGCTTTAAGAAATCTTCCTCCACGCCCTCTTAAAATTAAAGACGGCTTCTCATTACTAATCAAGAGAAATTACCGACTGCTGTTATGGATCAAAAATCCATTGTGGGAAATACTTGCGACCTTGTATTGAGATCGAAACGAAATCCCAATAAATGTTGATGTCACGTAGAAGTCTAAATCAAATTATTAAAGGTCGCAGATTCCGTTCCTTTCATTAATTCTGTCACAAATCGAGACTCAAAAGAAAATACAAACCAAAGAAACACTAGAGAGAGAGAAATATTTTGACATCATGAAGAAGGATTAAAAACACGAAATATATGCTAAGTAAAATTTGACGAGAAATACACTTATAACAAAATAATTAAAGTTAATTATGCAGAAACGAAGTGATTAAACGTTGGAATTTGTAAATTACGAGACCAAATATTTTAAAGGCGCGATGCGGATTTGGGTCACCACGTTATAGACATAAGAAAACTATATTAACAAAAGTTATCCTACAAAAACCATAATAGTCCATAATGATGAAAATAATAACACATAAGTACGACAAAATAACAACAAAAATTACGACCATTCTTAATTCAAAATCACCTCCACTAATTATATTGGGATTGTGATCAGAAACTTCATATTGGATTATATTAACGAAAATCTTGTATTTGTTTGTTTTGTCGTAATACATACAGAGAAACTTAGTAATTATGAAAACAATTGCGACCTTATATCGAGCTTGAAACGAAATCTCAATAAATACTGATGTCACGTAGATATTTAACTCAAGGTCACGGATTTAGTTCTCTCCGTCAAAGCCGCTACTGCTCGCGATTCAAAGAGAGAAGATAAAGCGAAGAAACACTAGAGAGAAGGAGGGAGAGAGACAGAGAGAAACATTTCTACGATGAATAAGGATTAAAAACACAAAATATATGCTAAATAAAATTTGACAAAACTACATTCGTAACGAAATAATAAAAGTCAATTATACAGTAATTAAAACTTTGGAATTTGTAACCAAATATAAGCGTAATGCGAATTTAGTCGCCAGATAAAAAGACCTAGGAAAATATATTAACGAAAACTATTCTGCAACACTATAATGATTTGTAACGACGAACAATAACACATAATTACGACAAAATAACAACAAGCATTATTACCATTATTAATTCAAAATCACTTCCAATAATTATATTGGGATCATGATCAGAACACATTGTATTGAATTATACTAATGAAAACCTCGTATCTAGTTATTTTGTCGTAATACATGTATAATACATTATAAAAATAAGGTAGTTGATTAACGCGACACGTAATAAACGTAACGAATATTTTCATGTAAAGCAACAGGCTGTTCAATTCGTTGGTTGGTATAGAGACGCTCGAAACTCCTGAGATCTATATTAAGAATTCCGGGAAACGATAGCGGCGCCGATGCAACGAGCGAGTTAGAATTAAGGAGTTTGCGAAGAAGCTAGTTGCTAACCGAGCAATCGAAGCAAGAGGTAACGGCCTTGAGACGACATCTTCTTGGAAATACGGGCGGGCAAACGGGAGCTCGGTCGCTATGCGAAATAATGAACACCACGGGTAGCAACCGAAAAATCACGCCATTTTGTTCTCCGCCCCTCCGAATTGCGAAGCATCACGCGATCCACTCTTGCGATCCCTTATAAGGAGATTTAGTCTAATACCTAAAAGGAAGGAGTGGGTGAAAGATAGGGGGGTGGTCACTCCTATAAAAGGCGGCGATTTTGCCGGAGCGAGCAGTCGATTCGGACTCGATTCAATTCATTATATTAGATTATTTTTTAGCGAACTTTTTGCGGGTGCTCGACTGGCAATTAGCCACCGAATAGAGTAGAATCAGAAGCACCGAGTATAAAGAAAAAGTAACGACGGAAGAATATTTTGCAGACTCAGTTCATAAAAGACTTTACGAAATTTAAATTCTCGTTTTAAAGAAACATAATTTTGTCGGACCGAATAGTGATTCAACGTGCTTCGGTGGAGTTAACAACTCGTCCATTGTTCAACGAGTTAAATTCAGGATACGGGCGTGGCTTTCGAGTCAGTCCCTCGTCTGAACAGTTTAATTCGGAAGCAACAAATTATTTGAGAATTCATCTGACATCTGGAATCTAATTTCGTAACGTATTGATTCTCCATTTTTACAAATTTAAATTCCCAGTTTTAATAAACGTATTTTTTGTCAAACCGAATAGTGATTCAACGTTTCACAGTGGAGTGAATAAATCTTTCCTTGTTCAGCGAATTAAACTCAGGATACGGGCGGGGCCTTCGAGTCAGTCCTTTGTCTGAACGGTTCATTTCGCAATTAACAATTTGTTTGAGAATTCATTCGACATCAGAAAACTTATTCTGCAACATATTGACATTTCATTTGAAGAACAATTTTAAAACCCGATCACTACAATTTTTATAGAATAACGGAATTTACATTTAATTAAACGTTGCGATTATTACTTTTAAGTTTCCATGTAAGGGGTATTGAACGCAAGTATATCGAAAGTTTACGCGGTTTGGAATCACCCAATTTCAGTTGATTAAACTTTATTTTTGAATAAACATCTGGAACCCGTAATCCGACGAAACCTTGTGTGATAATTATTTCAACGTATTAACCGCCATCTTACCCTCCACCAGAAGTTCCACGCCGAAGCTAATCTTCTATCTACAACATTTTGGATTTTCATTATTTCCGATTGGAATTCGGACGAGCTTCATATTACGGACAATCGAGAATCTTATTTTCGATTTATTATTCTGTAACAAGTTCCACGCCGAAGCTAATCTTCTATCTACAACATTTTGGATTTCCATTATTTCCGATTGGAATTCGGAGGAGCTTCATATTACGGACGATCGAGAACCTTACTTTCGATTAATTACATATGGAATATTAATCGTATCAATTGAAACTTGGAAGAACATTTCAAGTACGGAAAACATTTAAAACACAGTAAGTACGATTCTTTTTCTTTATACACGTAAACAGTTTTTTTTAACCACAATTTTACTTAAGTGAAATCCCCCTTTTTATGAAATCCGTTTTGTCCCTCTTTCAATTATAAAGAGCCATCAAACCCCTCCTTCCCCCTAATTTTTCCCTCTCTCGCGCTAGGACCGCATTCTTAGCTCTGTCCTGAGTAATTTTCCGCAAGGTTAGACTCGAAAAGGAGCTTGCGTATTCAGTGTCGACCGGCAGGTGTGGTAATAGGGAGAATTTATTCTTCTTGACCAGAGCACGGGAGACCTGAAGCTGAATCGCACACAAAGCGTGTAAATCATCGGTTGATCAAAAAAACTGCATGGTTTGACGTAACACAATATCCTGAAGCTAATGGAATAAACCTTAAATTTAACCAACAACTATAATATGAATGTTCATATAATTATGTGAAGATATATATATATATATGTATCTTAAACAATTATTATTTAAATCCTATTGTTCCTAAACCATAGGAGTCATCAAGGGGACGTCGGGGTGTCCACAGGCGGAGGGAGGAGAGTTCCTATAGCCCCATCGCCTTCCCTCCGCTGCTTGTAGGCCTATGATGCTGTCCTCCTTGCGCTCCCGCCTTTCGTAGCTTCCTTGTTCTTCATTTTCTTCTTACACACGCGCTATGGAGTGCCCTCGCTGTAGCGTGGACCTTAGCTAGCTATGCCGCTCGCTCCTCTTCTTACGCACGCGATGAGGTGCCCTCGCGGTAGCGTTGTTCGTTATAGGCTGCAGCGCTCCATCCTTCTCCCGCACACGCACTGTGGAGTCGATTCGGTATAACGTTCTCGTTCTCCTTAGGCTGTCCCGTTCTGCTATGTCCATCTTCTCCTAGCCCACTGCAATCTTGATACACCTTCCTCCTTTTGCACTGCGTTGGTATGGTCATTCCCGAGAAGTTTGGCTCCGCCGAATGGTGATCTCACTGGTCGCGTCGGCATATACAATCGTCGCTGGTTTATTAATTTTTATCCGGCGACCGATGACATAGGTTTAGTTATAATCAACAGCGTTCGTTTGCAACCCAACACTTTCTTCCTTGGATTGTTTACGGTAGAAGACGAACTGTGCGCACCGGAGTTGGCACCACCAAAAAAAACAAGTCAACGGACGAGGTCTTTCGCGGGATTGACAATCCATCCTTTGTCTTTGATCTCATGTACCTATCTTATTTAAAACATCCGATGCCCACGTGTGACTCCCAACTCCGCACTGCAAAAGCTATGGCTCTCAGGTTTACCGACCCTTCAGCAAAGAAAAACGCAGACATCTAGGCGGCTTTAACTGCAGGGACCTCTTAGTGTTTAGGGTCTTTCTGTGAGCACCTCGGCGTTACAGCTCGAAGTCGCTCTGCCTTTTGCACGAGGCTAGGGTCAGATTACTCTGCGTCCGGTGATCCTAATTTAAATAAACAACAAGAGATATTCCTCGGTTGTTTAAACAATGATATAAGTCGATATTCTAGGCGCGTGAACTCCGACCCGCGTGACTGGAGAGCCCACCCGGCCACGTGTAAAGTGCTCATAAACACTCAACTACGCGAGGCGGGCATAATGGACCTCCAGGTTTTTCGAACGTTCGCCATGCATCCCTGTTTGCCTGCTCCAGAGTCTTTACGTGAATTTTTCCAAGGGTACAGGACCCGAAAGTTACGAGACGTAACACCTCCCCCCTCAGACGAGCGTCGCTTTGAAAAACGGCGCTCGACCTCGGAAAGGCCTACCTTGGGATGCCCAGTTGGAATCACACGGGCTAGACATAATACAAAAACAGTATATGTATGAAACATAAAGCGTGCATATTTTTACAAGGAAACCCAAAGATGGAATGCCAATCCTTACAATATCCCCTCCTTATCGCTCCTCAAATTATTTTTCACTTAATCTTGTAATATTGTTTGAATATACTTATACTACTTTTAATACTATTTATCCGGCTAGGCTATTATCTTCAGATTTTTCAAATTGCTGACAAAAAAAAATTAATTGTAATTTATCTAAGCTAAATAATAACTGAATTATTACGTAATTAAAAATATCTCTTTTGTATCTCGGTTCAGGGTTATACAAGGATTGGAACGAGATACCACAAACATAATTAAGGATCAAATTATAGTCGCATAGGAATATTTCGGAAGTTCTTGGAAAGAGAATTAATATGAAAGGAGGATTATAAATTCACATTCACACCAGAAGCTAAAATAATTTGCCATTTCAAATATTTAAAAAAAATAAAAAATAAAAAATACAATAAAGGAATGATCTATGCAACAATTTACTTGAGAATATATTAATCAGGACCAATAATGTAATTAAATTAAATAATAACTGTTCAAGAAAGACAAATGACAAACTATAATTATGATAGAAAGAGAAAATCAAACTTCATTTGTTCCAGTTAAGTCTGGATACAACGTGGTTCTTGCATCTCTTACAGGTAGAACACGATTTTCATTCTGTGTTTTTACTTTACTCGGGTCCTGATTATTTACTGATGCCTTTTCGGATTCCCGGTCAAATTTTTCCCTAACACCGCCCTCGGAGGGAGGGGTGGTGCCGAGGAAGATACCTGTTTCCTCGTCTGCAGCTGCAGCAGACCCCGATTGACCCTGCTGACCAACCTTTCCTTTTAGGTGAAGCAACAACCCAGTGACCGAATCCCATACAGCTCCCAGTAGATACAAGGACCAGCCATAAACGGTGTGCAAAGCATATCCATGAATCAAGGTGTCAACCACTAACTTGACTCCACGAAAAACTATTATTATTTCAATTAGCCCGGCACTGAGGTGTCCAAACATCATGAATTTATCCCAAGTCTTATTCCATGCTGATTCTACCATTATGGTTATTTCCGGACCTTTCAACAAATTTGCAAATGAACCACCTTGATTTACTGCCGATTTTCCCGTCATTCCACGTGCGAATGTATTGAGGACTGCTGGTTGTTTAACGGGAAACATTACATGCTCTCGGAGCTTATCTAAATCGGCTGCCGTATATATGCCACTGACTGCAAGAGACTGAGTATCTTTATATTTCCAACTTGGTTTTGTCATAGGTTTAATCGTCTCCGGAGGAAAAACAAGCATAGGTTCGGGGCTCATCCCATACCATTCTCCATCTATATAGTACATGGGAGGAACCAATTTGTTACAGGTAATTTGCATTCCAGTTCTCATCAATACATGGGTACGAGGTGACATAAAATAAGTATTATTATCCAAAACTACCGGTAGTTGACTATAGCATTCCTTTATGTGTTGCATCTTTACTTCAATGGGGATGCATTTAATTATATGGACCACCTCCCCTGCCAGTACAGCCATGTACCCCGGTCCTTTCATAAGAGAATACGCGAACTCATCTGGTGATTGAGTAGCTATAGCCAATCTATTTTTAAGCATTTCACGTTCCAGAGTACATTTATGCATTATTACGTCTGTATACAAACTTTGTATTTCTGTACGAATGTGTTTTTCTACGAATACAAATTTTGAATTAATATATGCGAACATGTCCATATTACTGATGTCCAATTTTTCTGGTCTCAAAAACCCCCTACCGTTGGTAATTTCACGGATGAGAAGACGCGGATGCTCAGTGCGAACCAAAATTTGACCGCACACATTTACTGGAGGCAAAGCGGTAAGTGCAAACGTAACATCAGACTGGACTAATGAGTACAGTGTTTTCGACCCCTCCCCAATTACCTTTTGTGCCATTCCTTCATATAATACACTATATTGATGATCCCCGCAATCGTGCAAAGGCAGAGCATCCCAAAAACTAGGTCCACCATCGATATCTACACAATTTCCCGTGCTAAGTTCACACCGCATACCCGAACTCAAATAGACTTTATTATTCTCAAGACCAACCCGAGCTCTATAATCTTTCAAAGTGACGCTTATATCCCCTAGTACCGCAACGGTTCCATAACCACCGAACGGATCGGAGTACCATACTCCCTCGCAAGCTCCGTTCGGCTCAACCTTACCTGCCAGCGTTACCGAATACGAACGCGTGTTGTCGAGCTTCAATCCGGATAGGTGGGCCTGTGCAACTTCCAGGGAGCCGTAATCATGCATCCGATTACATGACTCGTGGGTGACCTCGGCCACATAACTGCCCGCAGAGATCAGACTGCTGTGTGAATGCATCCCACAGCGAAAGACGGTTCTCCTGATCTCCACCTTACATTGCCGTACTTGCACCGAAGTAAACTCGTTCAATTGCAGAAATTGAATATGAACAGAGCTCACATTCAACGTCGGCACGGCAACCTCACATTCGTCCACGTCCAGGAGAGACACCGTGGTGATATTGGAGGTGGATGAACCACACTCGTATCCCACGATTCCATTGCAGATCTGGGGTATGACGCGCAGCCATACCCCCAACGCGACCATCACTCCTTCCAAACGCATCCTCCTCCGAATTCAACTCCCTTGATAAACAAAAATAAAATCTATCTTGATTAAAAATTTCCCCCCCCCCCTTTTTGCCCCTAATTACTAAAAAGATTCATAACACATAAAGATGTCAAGCAAGCGAGAAGAAATATTCCCTGCTCCTGGTGGGAAATAACAGGACAAGGAACATCCACATTAATCTATTTAAGAAGCTTTCTCATGCTGATAAGAAGGTTAAAGTAGGAATTGAATTATACGGTCCAACGTTTTTCCTGTCACTCCCTCCTCTTCCCTTCAGGGGTAAGGATGCCTTCTGCCGGCGTCGTAGCAGGATTGAAATGTTTCCTCGAACTCTTTTGGTGATGAATATATATATATTTTATTTATCTATATTTTTTTTTCCACAAAAAAAACTTTGACAGTCCATGAGTTATATGGATATATATGTATAATGATTCCGGAAAAAAAAAAAATCAAATCTTCAGATGTGGAGGTCTTCATTGTTGCTTTTGTTGGCCCCTTCCATCAAGCAGTTTGGATATTCCAGGTCAAAGCGAGATGTTGACGCACCCGCCAGAGTACTCGTACCAGCGCAAGAGCCTGAGTTTCCTCCATGTTTTCTCCCTTTGCGCGCCCCTTCAATACAGGAGCAGTTTGGGCCGTAAAAGTTATTTCAAAACGGCCCTGGACACGCGGCCACGTGTAGGTTAAGGGAATCCCAAATTCCGCCAAGGTGTCCCGAGCATCCTGAATTGCCTGTATGGTGGTATTCCAGTCCATATAGCATTCGTTTCCCTCGATCTGCCATATCAGGGTGTCCAGCATGCGTAGACACATCCTTCTTGCAGGAACGGTCATGTCCTTCCTGGAGGTCCTCCCTGTTGATGGGCCGTCCCACTGCTGCCCCATCATGTTCCACGGGCGAGGTCGAGGGATGCCGTCTCCTGGTGGCTTCATCCATGAGGGCTGACGGCGGCTGTTGGAGCGTGCAATTGTAAGAGCACACAACGGAAGGATGGGGGGTGAGGGCTGGGCCGCACTGGATTGGTTCCGCTTGGCGCTGGTTTTCGCAATTCCCAGTACCTCCATGCTCGAGTAGATCTGGAATTCGATCTGGATCTGGAATTCGAGAATTCGATGGATGTCCGCACCGGTATATCCCACCATCCACTTTCTAATCGCTTAATCGCTAATAAATTTTTTTTTTTTTTTTTTTTTTTTTTTTTTACGAAAGTAGAGAAGTAGAAAGTGAAAAGATTGCAGAACCTAAACTTAAGCAAGAAAAATAAATGTAAGCATATATAGACAGGAAAATACATACAAACACAACACTCAAAAGAATAATAAAATTGAAATTTTATGTAAATACTAATTAATATACATCTAATTACACACACATAACGCGGAAATATATATATTCTTAATAATAATAGTAATAATAATTTTAAAAAACTTTGGTGCAATAAAAGAAATCGGGATTTAAACTTAGTAAAATAAAATTTAAAATAATAAAAAAACTTTAGAAACTATGAACTATTGTCCCGAATATGTTGGCCCCTCCAACGCACACGTGTCCAATCTCCACTTTAATCTTGAAGGGGCTCCACCACCTCCATCCATGGCCCGGATGTTGCACACTCATACAACTCTCCTATGAGCCTGGTGAGACATCCCCGATCCAAATAATATACGGATTCCCCCACATAGGAGGCCTGGATGCACAAGGGGGCTCCCACAGTCCAGGTGATACGAATCCTGGAGGATTCGAGGAACCCGCGATACATCCTCCGCCTGAGTATTAATCCCATCGCTCCCAGGATCGTCTCGAGCTCCTCTCGGTATAAGTGAATCCTTTCGAAGGTGATGCTATCCTCATCATGGCGGATCCTTGCCCTGATGTCGGCTAGCTGCAGGCCTATCCTATGTAAGGTAATCTGTTGAACTGGCAGATGAGGTCGTCTCCCCAGATTGGCCTCAGCTCCGACCATCGGGGCAGCCTCCCTCCTTATGATGGGTCCCCATCGCTCCACGGGCCTGGGTGGCGGTACCATTGGACGGGGTGACGGTGGAATCGCCCCAAATCCCTTTTTCGCCAGCGCATCCTCGGCGGCTCGACGACGGGCGATCCGCTGCGACGGTCCCACCCCATGTCCCGCCAAGGCTCCGGCGTCAACACGGACGGTATACTCCCGTGTCTCCGGATTTCGAGGGCCCTCCAGGGTGTAATTAGGGACCTTACCGATGTCCTTAATGCATGCTGCCTCCAGCAAGGAGACTGGACCCACAGGTGGACGATCCATGACGAAATCTGTAATGCCATTCCGTAAAAAAAAAATTCTACTCCCCTTCTTCTTCTACCTCGTGAACAAAAAAAAAAAATATATATATATATATATATATAAATTAAAAGAAAAAAAAATTCCTTTTCATGTATATCTCCTGCAATTCACATCCCGATCGCTCTATAAATTTACTGAGGTACAATGTGTGAATGTTTTAAACGGTTTGCATGCACGATTTGCGTTTTTCGATTCTTGAATTCAATTTTTACGTTGTGATGGCCCAAAATCTCCACGATTTTAAACGGACCGGTATACTGGTCACCCAACTTTTTTGGTTTCGGCCCCTGTTGAAAAAATACGTAATCTCCGACCTTAAATAGCTTTGGATTCGCGCGTTTATCATATAATTTCTTCGATTTTTCTTTAGACGTAATTAAATTCGACCGGGCTATCTCTCGAATTTCGTGAAGCTGGGTAACGAGTTTAACAAGATAATCATCATATGTTGGAAGTTTATCTTCCACATGCAGTGGTTCGCTTGAAGGTGTTCTAGCAATTTTCCCAAAAACTAACTCATAAGGAGTATGCTTTGTCCCCTCATGAACGTTAGTATTATAATTAAAAATAGCTAATTCCACCCACTCATCCCAGTCAAATTCACGATCCACATATTGCTTGAGATATTCTCCCAGAGCATGATGCGCGCATTCCAAAGACCCATTAGATTGCGGGTGAAAAGCCGTGGTTCGAATCTTTTTAATTCTAAATCTGCGAGCTACTCGTTTGATCAGCCCACTTAAAAAGTTTCGACCCTGATCCGTGAGTATAGCTTTAGGAGGTCCAAAAATACTAATAAAATGCTTGACCAGTGCATCTGCTATGGTTGCCGAAGTGGCATTGGGTAGAGGAATTGCAATACAAAATTTTGTGAGTTGATCCTGGATGGTTAAAATATACTCGTTACCTCGCTTCGTTTTCGGAATCGGACCGACGATATCTAACGCGACTTTATCAAATGCGCTACCCGGCGTATCAGTAATTATCATCGGCTGTTTTGTCTTTATACGCACGCATTTCTTTAGCTGACAAGGAAGGCACCGTTGGATAAATTGTTGAATATCAACTTTCATTTTTTCCCAAAAATAATAATGCCGAATTCTATTATAAGTTTTTGAAACACCTCGATGACCTCCGACTGCTGAGCTGTGCATTTCGCGCATTATTCCTTCGCGTTCCTCTCGATTAAGATAACGTATAATCCCGTGACAAACAATAATTTTCATCGGACTGCCTGAAAAATTCGATCGAAACTCCGCTATTATATTTTCCCACGGTACATTACTTACGAAATCAGTTTTCGCGAAACTCACACTCTGCATATTCGATGCTTCCATACACTCTTTCAAACCCCGAATCGCGTCCCGCATATATGAGAGAATTATGGAAGGCCCTTCACCCGAGTCCTCGCTGACTGGTAGAGCTACGTGGTAGCGGCTACCTCGCTTTATAGCACTCGCCTTTCCCACCGACAGGTCAGGAAAATACGGGAGCTCGTTGCGCTCGGCCAGCTTTTGGGACCCGTGGTCAAGAGGCTCACCCTTGGTATTTAAAAAATACGCTAGAGTGTCCTTTCGTGTGAAAAATAAATCCCTCGATTGAATAATATTTTCGCGTATAGAAGTCTCAGGAAATTCCGTAGGTAGCTCTTCGTTGTTAACCCCGTGGAGTGACTGGTCATCGTCACTATCTTCATTGTCGGAGTAGTCTTCCCGAGGATCTTCAATTTGACGCCCCTTCTTCTTCTTCTTTGGCCCTCATACTTCGTCTTCGGATGGAGAATCTTCGGATGGAGGATCTTCGCATAGAGGATCTTCGTTGGAGGCTGTAACATCTTCCGCGTGGTCCACTCTTCCAGAAGTTGAACACCCCGCTTGTGTTGAAAAATCTTCCAGCTGTCTCTCTTCAAGCTGCTTTTGCTTGGCCTCGGCTTCCTTTTGCAGCTTGGCTTGTCGACGAGTGAGCATCCGAGGGGGTGACGCCGCAGCCTCACCAGTACTTGTGACAGCGCCTTTTCTACTTACCCCTGGCTTGGCGGTGGCGTTCTTACGGATGGGCAGCATGGGCTCCGGCTCCTCGCTGACCGCCTCGAGTCTTTCCTCAGAAGTGAGCGATGCCCACCACTGCTCCTCATATCTCACCTGCTCGTCCTCTATTTCGATATCCTCATCGCTGTCACCATCGTGCTCCTCATCCCCCAACAATGTTAATATCTCGGAATCTGTTAAATCGTGGTTACCCGTAATCCGAGAGATGAAGATTTCGCCGTCTGTTAACGTAGGCTCTGAATCTACTGGATTTCGAGACAGGGCATCCGCATTCACATTTGATACGCCGGCCTTATAAACAACATCATATTCATATTCGGCCAATTTTAATCTCCATCTCAACACACGCGCATTCCCATCCTTACAAGTGCGGAACCACGTGAGCGGCTTATGGTCAGTTACCAAAGTAAAGATTCTTCCGTACAGATACGGACGATAATGTAGCACACTATAAACGATCGCTAGAGCCTCTTTTTCATATGTATCATAACGCGTTTCAGCTTCATTTAACGTACGTGAGGCGTACGCTATCGGCCGATCTTTACCAATTTCCCCTTGCGACAATATACCCCCAATTGCATATCCGGATGCATCTGTTGTGACTACGAATGGTTTTGAAAAATCTGGAAAAATTAAAACAGGCTCTGTGCACAGATGATGCTTAAGGATTTGAAAACTTTCTTCTTGAGCATTTCCCCACAAAAAAGGTGCATCTAATTTTAAAAGAGTCGTCAAAGGCTTAGCCAATTTCGCGTACCCTTCGATGAAACGTCTATAATAACCCGTTAGACCCAAGAATTGGCGAATATTTTTAGCATTACGTGGACGAGGAAAATCGCGAACTGAAACTATTTTCTTTGGGTCGGGCTTTAGCCCATCCTCTCCGATAAGGTGACCCAGATAGCCTACTTCTTTTTTCAAAAATTCGCATTTATCCGGCTGCAAAGATAAATTGGCTCTACGCAAACGATCAAACAATCTTAAACATTTTTCATTATGTTCTTCTAAAGTGCGCGCATATACCACAATATCGTCCAAGTATACGAATACCTCTTGTCCCTGGAGACCCATTAACGCCATGTCCATCGCTCTCTGGAAGGTGGGAGGTGCATTGCGCAATCCCATGGGCATACGAACGTACTCATAATGTCCATACGGTGTGGTAAATGCAGTCTTGTGACAGTCATCTGGATGCATTTTTATTTGATAAAACCCGGACGCGAGATCAAAAACAGAAAAATATTTCGCACCACCCAGCTGATCCAAAATTCCGTCGATATTCGGTAACGGATACGCGTCGCCAATCGTTTTTTCGTTAAGCTGCCGGAAATCCAGCACCACTCGCCACCGCTTATTTCCCTGAGAGTCGGGCTTTTTCGGCACGACCCACAGAGGCGTATTGTACGGTGAACTTGAGGGCCTGATCAATCCAGCATCAAGCATTTCTCCCACCTGCTTGCGAATCTCCTCTTTATGAACCTCTGGAAAGCGATATTGCTTCGAATTCACAGGAAAATCGTCTGTGGTGGGTATCCTGTGCATCACGACATCCGTGGCGCCCAGTACCTCACCTGGCAGGTAAAAGATATCCGCGCAACCCCTTACGAGTTCCTTTATAGAAGAGATATCATCTCCTGCTAAATGATCGAGTCGTAATAATTCCATGACCTTCGCGACCCGTGACCCATCGCAGACTCTTCCTCAAAACGCGAAACAATCGGAATCAATTATAAATCTGGAACCTACGAGTGGTTCCAGATATTCTTGGGCAGACGTCGATTTCTGATCGGATTTTACCACCAAACTACAATTATCTCTCGATTTTTTATCCGGAACTGAATTTACACTTGAACTTGACATTTTACTGAATGTTTGAGATAAAAACAACAAAACAAACAGAAACAGCGAACCAAATTTCTTTTTAACATCTGAAATATGAGATTGAGAAACATTACTTTTATCATCCCCTACCTCTATCTGATCGATTACAGTTATTTTTTTCTTCTGACTCTCCTCCCGTTTCTCCTTTTCAAACCGACAATTTTTCTGGACATCAACGGAAGACTTTTTAGAGTTTTTGCTACACTTTTTCCCACTCTCCAAATTCTTACCATAGCCTGCTCGAGTCTCTGGATCTGAAACAATACTAGACAATGATTTTTTCGCTGGAACTGGAACAATAGACGATTTCTTCTCTGGAGCAGGAACAACACTAGACGACAATTTTTCCTCTGGACTTGGAACAACAATAGACGACGATCTCTTCTGTGGAACTGGAATAACACCGGACAACAATTTTTCCTCTGGAACTGGAATAACAATAGACGACGATCTCTTCTCTGGAACTGGAACAACAATAGACAACGATCTCTTCTCTGGAACTGGAACAACACTGGACAACAATTTTTCCTCTGGATCTGGAACAACAATGGACAACGACTTTTTCTCTGGAACTGGAACAACACTGGACAACAATTTCTTCTCTGGAGCTGGAACAACACTGGACAACATTTTTTCCTCTGGACCTGGAACAACAATAGACAACGACTTTTTCTTTGGAACTGGAACAACACTGGACGACAATTTTTTCTCTGGACTTGGAACAACAATAGACAACGACTTTTTCTCTGGAACTGGAACAATACTGGACGACAATTTTTTCTCTGGACTTGGAACAACAATAGACGACGATTTCTTCTCTGGAACTGGAACAACAATAGACAACGATCTCTTCTCTGGAACTGGAACAACACTGGACAACAATTTTTCCTCTGGACCTGGAACAACAATAGACAACGACTTTTTCTTTGGAACTGGAACAATACTGGACGACAATTTTTTCTCTGGACTTGGAACAACAATAGACGACGATTTCTTCTCTGGAACTGGAACAACACTGGACAACAATTTTTCCTCTGGACCTGGAACAACACTGGACAACAATTTCTTCTCTGGAGCTGGAACAACACTGGACAACATTTTTTCCTCTGGACCTGGAACAACAATAGACAACGACTTTTTCTTTGGAACTGGAACAATACTGGACGACAATTTTTTCTCTGGACTTGGAACAACAATAGACGACGATTTCTTCTCTGGAACTGGAACAACAATAGACAACGATTTTTCCTCTGGAACTGGAACAATACTGGACGACAATTTTTTCTCTGGACTTGGAACAACAATAGACAACGACTTTTTCTCTGGACCTGGAACAACACTGGACAACAATTTCTTCTCTGGACTTGGAACAACAATAGACGACGATTTCTTCTCTGGAACTGAAACAACAATAGACAACGATTTTTTCTCTGGAACTGGAACAACACTGGACAACAATTTTTTCTCTGGACACAAAACTCTCTCTGGACTCCCTACAATAGAGGAATTGGCTGCGCAATTTTCTACTGCAATGACTCGATTTTCTCCGACTAAATTGGAGCTCGGGAGGGTACTTACGACGGATTTTTCAAGCTTAGACTCTACGTTGGATTTCGATAGTATCGTTGGCAATAATTTTGCTACTGGTATTTCTACCTTTACAGCAACATTGCTATGATTCGTGGCATACAAATACACCTTGCCTTGATAATTCCTCACCCGACCTTGGTGTACTACAATTCCGTCACTTGGCAATATAGTAGGCAAGAAACCCTCCCTCACATCATCGTTTTTTATCCTAACATAAAACAAACGCGTGGATTTAGGAGGAAAAATCATACTTTCTCGTGTGTGAAATGGAATGGCCAGTTTTCGAATCTGTAATAAACTCTCCTCATAGTCAATTTTTGCCAAATTATCTCGAAAATATTCTGATGACAAAATACGGGATTGATTGATTGGAAAATCGTCAGGAACTACGTGGAAAATGGTGTTCCTTCCTAGAACATCTACAACAACATAGCCCAATGTATAAACAAGATTTTTCATTATGCCGCTCAATCTCAAAATTTCATCTCGATGGATTACAGCACCCGGTGCTACACTTTGTTTTTTAATTATATTTTTACTGGCCCCAGAATCTAACATAAACAACAGGGATTTTGAACTATCTGGGCAGTCTAATGAAATAGTTGGCAAAATAATGTCATAAGTTTTTCGCGTAAGGTATACATCGACTATTCTCGGTAATGCATTGATACCGCGGATGTTGCTAATGCCATGGTTGGGTGCACCGGCGAGTTGGCCTCTGCCTGGGCACCCGGCGCAGGAAGGCCATCCCCGTTTCCCTGAGTGTTCAGAGGTCCATACCTTGCTGCACGGACTTGACACTCAGCGATCACGTGGCCACCCTGCCTACAGTAACTACAGCTGATCGACGAAGGATAGGAAGATCCTGCCGCTTGGGCGTAGGACACGGGCCGTCCAACCCCCCTGATATTGGGTGGGCCAGTAGGACTCCGCGTCCCTGGATTCCCTTGACCACTCGCTCGACTAGGGCAGCTCCGAGCCATATGCCCCCATCCCTGGCACGCGTAGCATTGCATGGGCGGCGAGGATGGCATATTTTGCCCCATTCGCGGAGCACCCGGTCCTGACGCAGAGTTTTGCATTTCTGCAGACTGCTGCGCCTGAAAACAGGACTCCGTCAAATGTCCCTTTCGCCCACATTTACGACAAGGAATAGAAAAACATTTATCAGCCAGGTGCCCCCGCTTGCCACAGATCTGACAGACGGTTAGCTGATCCGTTGTCGATCGGACGGCCTGGGGCCCCGCGGCCAATGACCCGCATTTGGCTGCAGTGTGACCTGCCTGGCCACATAGCTGGCACGCGACCGGCGTAGACTTACCCTGCAATCCCCAGCAGGCATCGGCCGCATGCCCACTCTTATTACAGAGTTGACATACTAGACCACCCGCTACTGCAGGCGCTCCCGATCCCTTACTGGGGCTCCTATTCCCGGTTTCTACGACATTTATGCTCATTTTTTTTTCCGATTTTTCCGGGGGTTTACTAATTTTCGACTCGTCATTTGCCCTAAGCTGCTCGAGATCTGAAATTTCGCGCTCTACCTCCTTTGCTTTATTTATCGCATCACTTAAATTAGGCTGCACCCCGATACCCCTACGAATTTCATCTTTGAGACCGCGTTGAAAACATTTAGATGCCATTTCTTCTATTCGCGTTTTTTCGGCCACGGGGAGATCATTATTCCTACTTTTATAAGCGTCCATAATTTGATCAGCGAGCGCCTGGATACGGTCAGCAAAATCATCTACTGAATCTACCCGACGTTGAAAGCTACTTCCTAGTTCTCCGGTTAACTGATAAATATCTCTTGGTGGATCATATGTTTTTTTCAAATATCTAATTAATTCGGATGTGCCAGTAAAAGTGATTTTCGATATTCTATTCCAGACAGAGGATGACAATTTAGTTTTGGATAGTCGTAATAAATGCACGTCAAGTGCATCGCCCACCATGGCCCTTGCATCCTCCATCCCCATAACATACCTGGCCAAATTTTCGCGTTTCCCATCAAAATCCGGCACTAACTTTATTGCATCCCTCAAGAGTGCCAAACTTGTAGCATCTACCCGTTCCGGATTTTCAGGCATTTTAACTGGATTATTTCCCGCAAACCCGCTAGAAGATTTCGATCCTGATGGTAGATCTCTAAAAGGTTCCTCGATATCTTTTACAATGGAGCCGCTCTCCTTTCCTGATGATTTCAAAATCGCGTTTTCGTCTTCGCTTTCGTCCTCAGAAATTAATGCGTCGTCAGTGACAGGATTAATAATTTTTTTCGCGTTCTTTTTTATTTCCCTTTCGTTCGGATACTTGTGTACAATTTCATCATCGATTTTCCCCTGTGAACGCGTTCCCATTACATTTAGAAAACTTGTAACTTACTCAAGGTAATCCTAAATATAAATTTATATTTCGCTGAATAAAAGTCTGTTATGAATTTAGATTTTATACCCAAAAAAAAATTAAAATAAACCAAGAGACAAATGTTGTATTTCCCCCAAAAAAAAACAAATCTATTAATTTACCCACAAGACTATCCCTGAACCCTCTGAAATTTTCCGATTTTACTTTTAACGCAACCTACGCACGCTATTTCTCATCGACACCCGTCTCCTAGACCGGGTTTTTACCGGAATAATACATTTAATTCGGCTAAGAAAAGTTCCAAAGGTAATTCTAATTTTTCGCAATTTAACCGGTTACCAAAAAAAAATTCCTGAATGATAGCTCGAAAACCTAAAACACGCAATTTTCCTAAAAATAATTAAAAATATACTGCTATAATACCGCAATTTTACAGAATTTATTTTTAACGCACGAGAATTTCCTGAAAATGAGACACTATTTACTGCCGCAAATTTTTCCGAATTTAATCTTAACGCACAAAAATTTCCTGGGAATGATTTTAATTTTAACGCACAAAATTTCCTGAAAATGATTTTAATTTTAACGCACAAAAATTTCCTGAAACTGATTTTGATTTTAACGCACAAAAATTCCCTGAAAAAGGAATTTAATTTTAACGCACAAAAATTTCCTGAAAATGATTTTAATTTTAACGCACAAAAATTCCCTGAAAAAGAAATTTAATTTTAACGCACAAAAATTTCCTGAAAATGATTTTAACGCACAAAAATTCCCTGAAAATGAATTTAATTTTATGCACGAAAATTTCCTAAAAATGAATTCAATTTTAATGCACGAAAATTTCCTGTAATGAAACACTACTTAATATCGCAAATTTTTCTGAATTTAATTTTTAACGCACGAAAATCCCCTGGCAATGAATTTAATTTTAACGCATGAAAATTTCTTGTAATGAAACACTACTTAATATCGCAAATTTTTCTGAATCTAATTTCAACGCACAAAAATTTTCTGAAAATAAATTTTTATTTTAACGCACAAAAATTTCCTGAAAATGATTTTGATTTTAACGCACAAAAAAATTCCCTGAGAAGGAATTTAATTTTAACGCACAAAAATTTCCTGAAAATGATTTTAATTTTATCGCACAAAAATTTCCTGAAAATGATTTTAACGCACAAAAATTCCTTGAAAATGAATTTAATTTTACGTACGAAAATTTCCTGAAAATGAATTTAATTTTACGCACGAAAATTTCCTGACAATGAATTTAATTTTAATGCATGAAAATTTCCTGTAATGAAACACTACTTAATATCGCAAATTTTTCTGAATTTAATTTTTAACGCACGAAAATCCCCTGGCAATGAATTTAGTTTCAACGCATGAAAATATCTTGTAATGAAACACTACTTAATATCGCAAATTTTTCTGAATTTAATTTTAACGCACGAAAATTTCCTGAAAATGAAACACCGCAATATCCGAATACAACCCAATCACACCAAAAATGTTTTCCCAAAACAAAAATGGTACGCCAAGTTAAAAAAATTGCTTTCAAAAAAATTGCTTACAAAAAAATTAAACCAAATCCAATATATTAGCCAAGTTAAACTCGCTACAAAAAAAACTTGGCGTGCCAGGGACTAGCTCCCGTACATAGTCCATTAGCCAACATAAACTCGCTACAAAAAAAACTTGGCGTCCCAGCAACTAGCTCCCGTACATAGTCCATTGAAGTAAGTGCGGGAGAAAACAATTCCTAATGATATTTCGTGTTTCGTATTACCGAACCTGCAGCGTGAGCTCAAGTTGCATATCGTACCTTACTCATTACTTTTATCTAATTTATCAGTTAGTATCCCTACTTTCTTTTGACCTCATTTAATCTAATAATATCTTAATATATATAAATCTTTGAAAGATTATTATTCTTCGAACTGTCGGTGCGGTGGGGGTCAAAATAGCGAATGGCTAAAGTAGCGAATTTCTGAATTTCAGAATAATGCCCTGGCAAACAGTGTCACCGACTTTTTAACCGGTGTTTTAACCAGTCTCGATTAACCCCCGTTTTCACATAGTTTAACTGACCTTTTAACCGAAATTGTTATTTTTTAAGCGATTTTTACTGGTGAATTAACCGATTGTAACCGACATTCTTACCGAATTAATAAAACTCAATTTGGCTTGGTGAATTTAACCGATTTTAACTGACAATTAAACCGAACGAAACGTTTTTAATCGGTTAAATTGTCGGTTAAAGCTGCTGAAACAGTGGGCTAATCGAGACTTATCTTTCCTCGGTTAAAATGTCGGTTAACTTCAGATATTTTCGGTTAACACTACGGTGACACAGTTTGCCAGGGTGAACATCTTAATCTAGAATGGCTTTCATTATGAAATTCGCTATTTTAACCATTCGCTATTTTGATTGCTTTGAATAGAATGAGGGTCAATACAGCGAATGATCCCCCCCCTGCCCAGGCGGTACCCTTAAAAACACGAATAGCGAATTTCAGAATAATAAACATCTGAATCTAGAATGATCATCATTATGAAATTCGCTATTTTGATTGCTGTGAATAGAATGAGGGTCAAAATAGCGAATGATCATACCCCCCCCCCCCCCGCACGCCTCGGGGCTTCGCCCCTCGGCCCCGCCCACGTGGTACCCTTAAAATCATGAATAGCGAATTTTAGAATAATGAACATCGGAATCTAGAATGGCCATCATTATGAAATTCGCTATTTTAGCCATTCGCTATTTTGATTGTTTTCAATAGAACGAGAGTCAAAATAGCAAATGACCCCCCCCCACCCGCCCTGGCCGAGGGGCGAAGCCATTTTTAGAGGGTCATTTTTAGAGGTTCGTTGTCCTCCCGTCCTTACTTCAATGGACTATGTACGGGAGCTAGTCGCTGGGACGCCAAGTTTTTTTTGTAGCGAGTTTATGTTGGCTAATGGACTATGTACGGGAGCTAGTCCCTGGCACGCCAAGTTTTTTTTTGTAGCGAGTTTAACTTGGCTAATATATTGGATTTGGTTTAATTTTTTTGTAAGCAATTTTTTTGAAAGCAATTTTTTTAACTTGGCGTACCATTTTTGTTTTGGGAAAACATTTTTGGTGTGATTTGCTCTCTTTTTTAAAGTCAAAACGTAATTTTAAAAAATAATGAGAACTCATGTTTTAGTTATATCTGTGTATTGATTAAAAAGTTCATGTACAATGAACAGTAAATGAAGGTAAGTAGACACTACTAAATGTATCCTGCATGTGTACAAAGAACAGAGGCAGCAATAATAATTCTACAAGAATTCTCGTCTAACTTTGCGAACTCAAAACATTCAATGAAACCAAAATTTCTATAGACTATTAAAAAAAAACAATAGAGATGATGCACGGGTTCCAATGAAGATAATTGTTTTATGTTTTAGGAAGCGTCTTCAGCTATTATTCAGTTCGACATTCGACAAAGAAATGTAATTCTGTTCGATACTCGAATAAGAATAATGATTCATCACCAGACAGGGAAAATAAAGGAAATTGATGTTCACAGGATGGTAGGGATACTGGATGGTAGGTTGATGCACGCCCTTCGATATTTAAGGCATAGTGTAGTGTAAAGCAGTTGGTGATAACTCTTCTCGAAATCTCGTCGGAGGTGAGGCGTTTCATTATATATATACAGACAGAGAAATCGTGGTGTGACGGGAACATAAATTTATTTATTAACTTGGCATCGAGTCGCTACCGCGACTCTTGATATTGCATGTGAAATCAATTAAATTTATTAAAACTAGATGCAGAATTGAAAGTAAATGAAATAGCAGCCAAGGCGCTTAAAGCAGCCTTAATGAAGGCGCTGGAAACATTAGAAAAATGCAGAAATGAAAGTAAATGAAATAGCAGCCAAGGCGCTTAAAGCAGCCTTAATGAAGGCGCTGGAAGCATTAAAAAAAGGGTTTGTAGGGTTTATCACTTTTTTGTACGTTCTAAAAATAATATATACGCGTCTTTAGAATTGCGAGGCCAATTGCGCTGTTCAACTGTTGTATCGTTGACGAATATCCAAGAAGTGCCTTTGCCTCGAACCATTGTTGTATATCGTGAATCGTTATCAAATTCATTCTCACCATGATGGAATATTACGCTCGTAACTTTATAATTATGGTCGTTGACTTTCACCGAAGATGTGGGTACTGATTTAATGCTAATACTTTTCTTTGTTGTTATTGTTTGACCATTTTCATATACCGTTTGAAATATTCGCAACTGAACAATCAATACTTGCCGATTTAATTCAACTGTTGAAATTTCGTTCAAACATGGCTTGCAACATGTCCTGCAAGATGCACCAAAGTTCTTCCACTTAACTATATTATAATTAAATATATCATGTAAAGTTAGTGTTTTTTTATTAGAACTCGGAGGTACCTCAAAAGGCAATAAAATGTTTGATGTATTTGCAAAACAATATGTATAACCGCATAAGGGGCATCATTGTTTTTCCGTAAATTTATGTTCCACGACGCTGCGAAAAGCATCTATTTTTTCAGAAAGAGATCTGATAAAGCTGATAATATGATGTTTTCCCTGATCGGTAAAATCCTCAAATTTACCACTTGCAAATTCTCGTACTGCAAATGTACTGACGATAACAACTTCATTATTTGACATATATGTCTCAATAAACGATTTCATAGGATTCATCGTCTTATCACTGAGAATCGCGTCTCTAATCGAAGCACAATGTACTACACATTGCAAAACACAATTAGCGAAACTTGATACACCATCAACATTAGGAAGCCCTCTTACAGTTTTATGGTATAAAAGAGGTTTATTATTATCAATATGTTGTTGAGAGTTTAAAATGTTTTTATGTACAGCCCAAACAGAATCCCGTATTTTCGGACCACGACTTTTGACAATATCAATGGTCATAAGGTCAGGTCTGTATTTTCTCCGTAACCTATTGTATTCAGTTATAGCTTTTTCATTTGCTTTTACACTCGCTGGATCATAATTAATAAGATGTAATCCTTGCAACGTTGTAACTCGTGAAAACGCAACATAAATTTGTCCACAACTAAATGTCGAATTTCCTGCTTCTACAAGAGCATTGGTTAAGCTTAAGCCTTGACTTTTATGTATGGTTATACCGTAACTAAGGCATATGGGGAATTGATATCTTATAACAAACGCTCTATCCATTATTTCGAATTTCACACTCAAACGTTCCAACGTATATTCTGCTCCTGTCGGAAGGACAATTATGATACTTTCGACATCGTTCGTATCCACGGCTCGTCTGAAAGACACAATTTTAGCAATAGCCCCATTGACAAGTCCTAAAGTGACATCGATATTTCTTCTTAGCATAATGTGAGCGCCTACTTTTACTGTTATTACTTTTGCCAATCCAGCTGTTCGTGAACTATCTTCCTCGTCGCTACACAACATTTTTGATACTTTCTTCTTCATGTAAGGTACACAGTCTATTGTGTCGCGTGCAACAAGACTTATTTCTTCGGAAGGAATGCGTGATAACATGGCAGCATTTAAGGCATCACATTGAGCACAAGTAGGAAGTAAACAGACAGTATCAGATGGCAACTTGGACATGTACTCGCATAATTCACGCAATCGACCCTCGACAGTTGTTTCGATGAACTGCATTTTTCGAGTTTCCAAAACTGTCGTGTCAGAAGTGTTGATTACTCCTATTCGAATCCGAGACAACATATCTCGATACGATAAATCACCTTTTTGTCGCATGTTAATCGTCAATTCGTCATAGTTGAAAAGTGCAGACCACAGATCAACGGATCCCAATGCTCCTATTAATTTCTCCACTTGTCCATTAGACATGATAACAAAAGGGGGCTCTTCGTGCACCGGCGGAAGTTGCAATAAATCGCCAAAGAAAAGGATGTGTTTCCGACCAAACCAACCATCCTCTAATTCGCCAGTGTTAAATATTTCTGTTAATCGCAGATGAATGTACATTAACAAAACGTTAGAAATCATAGAAACTTCGTCGATAATTATTAAGGTAGTATTTCTCATTTCATCACGCAATAGTTTGAGAACCCCATCGGAAAGTTCTCTGTATTTGGCCGTGCGACCATGCTCAACCGGCAACTGAAATAGACGATGAATGGTGAACCCATCGATATTAAACGCTGCAATACCAGTCGGCGCAGCTACCGCTGTGTCTTTCCCAAGAGTTTTTTTGGCCCAACATCTTAATGTTTTTATTAAAAAGCTTTTTCCCGTACCTCCCTCTCCACTAACGTACAATCGAATAATATCATTCTCGGAACTAATACCACTAGTAACTTTATCAAACACTCGTTTCTGATCAATATTTCGTTCTGCAACCATTTGAGTAAGATGCTCTACATCTAATTTGTCACCCATGGCTTTAACGTCTTTCATTGCATCTTCTGCTTCTTTGGGTATACACTCTAACACTTCACCCGCGCCAGAAGGAATACTTTTTTTTGGATCCTCTAGTAATGTTTTCTCAACTTGTTCATTAACATAGTCTAAACCCCGTTTTATCTCTGTTAATTTTTCGTGATAGCGATAAGCATGTTCTAACTGAGACTTCAAAGAAAAAAATGCTTCCGCATATGTGTCGCACCCATTTCTCAACTCATCAGTATCCCTCCATGGCTTAAACAATAAAAGTATTGAAAAGTAATATTTTTCAGGCTCTGTATGTAAGTTATACATGAAGTGATTAATAAGACATGGTCGGAATCGCTTCTTTATATACGTGGATATACCTATTTTATGCACCTCGAAAGCCACTTTAGGCATGGTTTTTGTAATATCGAACCATCTCGCGAAATCATAAAGACTCATGGAATCTAAACTTTCAGGCCTCGCAGGGTAATGAGTGTCGATCAACCCAGGACAAAACAGATCTGTCGACTCACCGTCCAACGATTGAATTTCTTGGCGAGTTTTTAATTTTCGGTTTCGAAGTTTATTGACATCGAGCCACCTTATAGTCGTCCACGGGTCAGTACCATGCAATGACATACCCAAAAGCGTATCCGCAGCTTCAAGAGCACCGCATTCCCTATTATTCAACGCTCGCATTCCCATATTCCAAAGACAGGATCCCACTGTTTTTGTTTGATCTTGGACTTTAAATGCGTCTGTCACATTAGACTTTTCCGCCTTAGTTTGGTACTTGGTTACATACGCAGTTAAAATGGTCGATACCTCACCAATAAATTGTATATCCATGTTTCCTTCCCAGATACAAAGAATAGCTGGATTATTATCATTAATTGAGGCTTCGGTTGATCCGCGGCGTAAATCATACAGCTTGCTCCTTGATTTCAATCGTCTCCTACCTGCAATTGACACAACAACGTCTCTGATTTTTATTGTGTCTGTGAGTGGTCGCGGATGACCGAACTTGCATCGTCGTGTGAAACCGGTTTTGGTTTTCTTAGCTCGTAAGCAATAACCATTGTGGTGGTGCCGCTGATGAGCATTTACACGTCGATATAATTGTGGAGAAACATTTTTATCTTCCATCCTGCATGTCGCGTACTTTAAAATAAATGATGCAATTTCTTCGGTTGTAGATTTACCGATTATCGGTGCGTCTTTGATCCAAATTAAAAGATGAAAATGTTGAGCACCCCTAGTCTGATACTCTCGTCGATAAAAGTAGTGCTCAACTTCGCCAATAGGATTATCGGGTGACAAAATAAAGTCAAGCACAGCCTTGAACTTAATGTCAACAAATCTAGAAACCGAAACTGGATCCGCTGCAATAACTTCGCTATTATCAAAAACAAGGTCCTCTGGAATTCTATGTATCTTACGGAGATATTCTTTAAGCTCGGGCCACAGCCACTCACTAGGACTGATTGTTAAGAACCATGTAGCAGGACCATAATGACGAGTCATACATCTTACGTTACTTCTAGGGATTCTCCAATATTGTTCCGAATTTTGCAATTTGGCAAAAATTGTAGTTAAATTCGATTCCAGTTCATTTTTAGAAAGCTTTTCTAAGTAACTAGCGGCAGTATATTTTTCACGCGCGTTGGTTACATTCATCTTATGGAAAATTCCAGCGCTTAATTGGCGTATATTAGTATTGTTTAACAAATAAAAGACATACTGTATATTTATACGAGATTGAGAATGTACCGACATTATCTTTGTTTTTATAAATTCATAATCAGTAAGGCGTACTGATCTTTCGGCATGCTGCCCGTTTATTCCCTGAGGATATAAATCAGGAAAACACAGTGTATCTAAGTCTTTAACACGATTGTCGAGAGGAACATCATGAATCTTCAGCATTTGATACAGTTCTGTTGCAGTCTTGTTAACCCTTTGCTCGTGTATCGGATATATCGTAAATTGTTCGTAATATAAATCGGATTGCGACATTTGCGTCAAAAGTGCAGCTTTTTGTTGTTCATTAATATCGAGAATAGGTTTATTATTATGCGCTTTATTAGGAATAGTGCAACAATCATTCGTACTTTGGGCAACTGAGCTAGGTTGAATTTGAGTCGCGTCTCGATATTCGACTTCTGGTAAGTCATTAGGCAATAAATCTTCATGGGATGATGGCAAGATTATTTGAAAGTAATGCGGATTATTTGATTTTAACCATTTTAAAGCATCCCATACTTTCTTTAAATTTACCAATCTTTCCCATACTATCTTTGATTTCGTTGGTATACCACGAACTAATATATATAATTCATGATTGCGGTTAATTGCTTCAGTTGACAAACACACTTTTTTCATTGTTTCTTCTAAAGGTAATGGCAAATGAAAAGTTCTACCCATAACTTTCGGAACTTTGTGTCTGTGAGGCATATTTTTCTTTGAAACCGTTTCCAATTTTTGAACTGTTTGAAAAGCTTTGACCCTTTGTATTAATATACGTTCGAAAACATTTAAACACATTATTTCAGGTGGAGCCGATGGAACATCAAGATTGTTAAGAACACATGTTGGAGGCAACGTATTTCGACGAAATTTATCTTGACAGTATCGACAGAGAAAGTTATGTTCATGCGGTTTAGGATTGCGTTTAGTAACGTACTCTATGAAAGTGGTCCAAATTGTTCCGAACATGACTTTCGAAAGCTCTATAAAACGACCGCTTCTCTCACAACACAATTTTTCACAAGAAATACATGCGAACCGTGGGGTATCAATCATTCGTTTTGTGTAAGCTCTAAAAGCATGATTGTACATTGTTTGTATCTCATCTTCATTGAGATTAATTTCTGCAGTTTTTGATTTGTTACAAGCCTCAGCTTTTTTTTTCGCTTTATCGGAAATTTCGCAAAGTTTGGTAACATTATTGCTATTCAATGCTTCATCCAAATCACACAGCTCTTTGTCAAAACTCACTAGATTGTAAAATAGTCTCTTAATATATCGGATTTTTAGAAAATGCGGAGCTAAAATTTCCATTGATAAGAATTCGGACTTGCATGATTTGGAGTTTATATAGCAGCCATGAGAATGGCCTAATTTATTTGTCATGATTCTATTCGTGCATGTATGTACACGGCATAAAAATCTATGCAACATCCGCAATGTGCAATTTGATAGTTTTTCAAGAAATTTCTTAAAATCGTTTATAACCTCATGATCATTGGTCTTACAGTACTTTTGTTTTCTTCTTATTAATCAATAAGGGTAAAATATTTATGGCTACGCCTTCGGAATTCATAACGATAGGTTTAGTACTATTGAGTGGATAATAAGCAGTTTCTGCATAATACGCCTCGGCAGAAGCAACATGTCTGCGTTGTCCACATAATGCTTCGATGTTATCACAGAGATTAAACGTTGTATTATCCGCTAATCTCGACAGACACACTTCAGACTTTTCTTTTATATCCTTTAATACTTTTTTTGATTTAGAAATGAGCATTTCTCTCACATGAAAACACCATTTTACAATGCACTCGGCCCTCAACCTGCTTGTAATAGGCGACGATGCGTCTAATTTTTCCGATATGTCGCAGATATATTTTTCTGCAGTACATTTCGTTCTCACCGAGCTAATATTATTGATTTTTCTGTATTTTTTTTAAATTTTCGTTGCAACGTTGAACTTTGTTTTTGTTCGATTTTTAAGTTTATTAACGTTATAGTGAGTTTTAGGTCTTACAATCAATTTCTTCCTGCCATTGACCGTCGCTGTATCAATGACATTGCAGTTCATGTTAGCGACGTGGCTCATACTTTCAGCCGAGGAAGGAAAATCAACAGCTACGATGTTACTGTCGATCTGAAGATCACGTAAATTGTTGACAAGCTGCTTTTCGCATTTGTCACTTTCCTCATCAACATTATTAGGATTTGAATTCGCTATCAAGAGTCGCGGTAGCGACTCGACGCCAAGTTAAAAAAGAAATTAATGTTGCCTTCACACAACGATTTGTCTGTCTGACTGGACGGGCTGTTACTCCTGGCGCGACGGTTGCTACTGCTACTCTATTTATTCCGAAGGCGGCCACTCACCGGCCGTTTTCAAATTATAACTCGAATTATATTTGACCACACGTCGAGAACGAAAGATGTGTCAGGTTCAATATTTTTTATTTTTTTTTCTCTTTCAAATGAGACCTGCGGCAAGGAAATCTGTTTCTTTAATGCTGATATCTGGCATCTTAGTAATTCTCGCCGAGCGACTTTATGTTCCTCCCGTACGGCCGCACTCACACAACTTTAAATGTCCCAACCTATATTTGCCGACGTATTATCTCTGACCACATGTCGCGAACGAAAAATGTATCATGATCAATATTTTCTATTTTTTTTTTCTTTCGAATGAGACCTGTCACAAGAAAATCGGTTCATTTACCGCTGATATCTGGTCTTTTAAAAGTTTTTCGTGTTTAACGCACTCACACAATCTCGATTCACGTATTCACGTACATACATTATATAGAAGCGCCGCGCGCAGGCGCGAGTGGCGGCTCGCGAGCAACCAGTGTGTGACGTCACACAGTCGCTAGCCGTTCAGTCAGTCAGCGGGTCTTGCACAGCCGACATCATCAAGAGTCGCGGTAGCGACTCGACGCGAAGTGTACATTTATAATTCGCGTATTTTTATACTTTAATCAGTGTTTAATAATTTAAATTTAAATCAGTGCGTAATATTTTAAATCATACTTTAAATCAGTGCTGACATTTTTAGTAATTTTTTTATAAATGAGTGTGTGATAAATGAGCGTTGACAACAACATCGTTTATGATATTTTTCATCGTAAAGTGTGATCTTTTTCGTTTTTTTTATAAATGAGTGTGTGATAAATGAGCGTTGACAACAACATCGTTTATGGGATTATTTTTCATCGCAAAGTGTGATCTTTTTCGTTTTCATCAGTGTCTGCCGTGACTAACCTCATTTCAGTAAGTATCTGTCGTGATTAACCTTCTTTTAATCAATGTCTGCATAGATTTTCGGTCGTTCATTAACAAAAGTTGTTCGGATTTGTAGTTGATTGAAATATTATTGAAATATTAACAAGCGACAAGAGCTGTTTGGCTTTGCAGCTGTCAGTAGGGTTTCGACAGATCCTATGCTGACAAGAGCAATTTGGCTTCGTAGATGTCGACATAGAAAAAAAGTATTAAAAATTAAAAATAATTAGAATTATTGAACTATTAAGGGGAGGGAGACATATAAAAAAAAAAGATTTTGGAAATTATTATATATACTACTATTATATATGAAAATGCCCAACGCACTGTATTGTTGGTACTCGATGAAAGGATTTTTTACTGTCGACTGACTTGCATATGCTTTTCAATATTATCTTAAGCAAAGTTCTTAGGTTTTCCATTCTGCGCATGATTCAGATCAAACTACTAAGCAGATCGGAATGGTTGACATCTCATTTTCTACTTCATGAAAAGATACACCGCCTAAATGCAGCAAATGTCAATAAAAGGTAATATTTTTTTATGAAAATGCCCAACGCACTGTATTGTTGGTACTCGATGATATGAAAATGCCCAACGCACTGTATTGTTGGTACTCGATGATATGAAAATGCCCAACGCACTGTATTGTTGGTACTCGATGAAAGGATTTTTTACTGTCATCTGACTTGCATATGCTTTTCAATATTATTTTAAGCAAAGTTCTTAGGCTTTCGATTCTGCGCATGATTTTCAGATTCAACTACTAGGCAGATTGGAATGGTTGACATCTCATTTTCTTCTTCATGAAAAGATACACCGGCTAAATGGAGCAAATGTTAATAAAAGGTAATATTTTTTTTATGAAAATGCCCAATGCACTGTATTGTTGGTACTCGATGATATGAAAATGCCCAACGCACTGTATTGTTGGTACTCGATGAAAGGATTTTTTACTGTCGTCTGACTTGCATATGCTTTTCAATATTATCTTAAGCAAAGTTCTTAGGTTTTCCATTCTGCGCATGATTCAGATCAAACTACTAGGCAGATTGGAATGGTTGACATCTCATTTTGTTCTTCATGAAAAGATACACTGACTAAATGGAGCAAACTATTTTTTTTTTCATTCTGAAAGCAAAGTTAATCACTGATAGAAAATAGCATAACATTTATTTATTAATAATTGTGTCACTTAAAAAATATTACCTTTTATTAACGTTTGCTCCATTTAGCCGGTGTATCTTTTCATGAAGAAGAAAATGAGATGTCAACCATTCCAATCTGCCTAGTAGTTGAATCTGAAAATCATGCGCAGTATCGAAAACCTAAGAACTTTGCTTAATTTTCCATTCTGCGCATGATTCAGATCAGAGTTGGAAATAATGCATTATTTTTTTAATGCATTATCGTTTTTTTTTACCCATTACTTTAACAATGCATAATGGAATTCAGAACCATTACCCATTACTTTATTAATGAATAATGGAACTCATATCCCTTACCCATTATTTTTTTATGAGTAATGTAACTCATATCCGTTACCCATTACTTTTTTAATGAGTAATGGAACTCATATCCGTTGCCCATTACTTTTTTAATGAGTAATCGAACTCACATTCACTACCCATTACTTTTTTAATGAGTAATGGAACTCACATCCATCACCCATTACTTTTTTAATGAGTAATGGAACTCACATCCATCACCCATTACTTTTTTAATGAGTAATGGAACTCACATCCATCACCCATTACTTTTTTAATGAGTAATGGAACTCACATTCATTACCCATTACTTTTTTAATGAGTAATGGAACTCACATCCATCACCCATTACTTTTTTAATGATTAATGGAACTCACATTCATTACCCATTACTTTTTTAATGAGTAATAGAACTCACATCCATCACCCATTACTTTTTTAATGAGTAATGGAACTCACATCCATCACCGTTTTTTAAAGTTATGGGTAATGAACGTGCTAATGGATATATGATAGTCCCATTACTTTAGAAAAATTTGCTTAATAAATAAATATCTAAATAAATAAATCGGAAAATCGTTCAAAAAGTTAATAAATAAGTAGATGAATAGCAAAATCGTTCGAAAAATTGAAAAATAAATGAATAAATATAATATCATTAGAAGTCTGCTTTTAAAACAGGTCGCGATAGACGGGCGATTTCTCAGAGACGAACTATCCGGATACCTGAAAATCTTAGCAATAGTCATTTGCGACATGTTGCATTTCTAACTTTTGACTAACTAACTAACTTCTAACTTTTGACTATCTTTTAACTAACTTCTAGCTTTTGACTAACTTTTGACTAACTTCTAACTTTTGACTAACTTCTAACTTTTGACTAACTTCTAACCTTTGACTAATTTCGAACATTTCATTAACTTTTACTAACTTCTAACCTTTGACTAATTTCGAACCTTTGACTAATTTCGAACCTTTGACTAATTTCGAACCTTTGACTAATTTCGAACATTTGACTAACTTTTGACTAACTTGACTAACTTCTAACTTTTGACTAACATCTAACTTTTGACTAACTTCTAACTTTTGACTAATTTCTAACTTTTGACTAATTTCTAACATTTGACTAACTTTCAACTAACTTCTAACTTTTGACTAATTTTTAACTTTTGACAAACTTCTAACTTTTGACTAATTTCTAACATTTGACTAATTTCTAACATTTGACTAATTTCTAACATTTGACTAACTTCTAACTTTTGACTAACTTCTAACTTTTGACTAATTTCTAACATTTGACTAACTTTCAACTAACTTCTAACTTTTGACCTTTGACTAACTTTTGTCTAACTACTAACTTCTTACTTTTGACAAACTGTTGACTAACGTCTAACTTTTTATTAATTTCTAACATTTGACTAACTTTCAACTAACTTCTAACTTTATACTAATTTCCAACTTTTGACTAACTTTTCAGTTACTTTTAACTTTTGACTAACTTCTGACTTTTAAAAGTTAGTTAGTAGGTAGTCATCAGTTGGTGAAAAGTTAGTAGTCAGTCAAAAGCTAGAAGTTAGTTGAAAGCAGAGTTGTGAAATTTTTAATGTGAAAATAATGCATAATTTTTAATGAAAAAAATTGATAATGGAACTCGAATCCACTACTCATTACTTTATTAATAACACCAAAAATGTTTTCCCAAAACAAAAATGGTACGCCAAGTTAAAAAAATTGCTTTCAAAAAAATTGCTGACAAACAAAATTCCTTGCAAAAATATTAAACCAAATCCAATATATTAGCCAAGTTAAACTCGCTACAAAAAAAACTTGGTGTGCCAGGGACTAGCTCCCGTACATAGTCCATTAGCCAACATAAACTCGCTACAAAAAAAACTTGGCGTCCCAGCGACTAGCTCCCGTACATAGTCCATTGAAGTAAGTGCAGGAGAAAACAATTCCTAATGATATTTCGTGTTTCGTATTACCGAACCTGCAGAGTGAGCTCAAGTTGCATATCGTACCTTATTCATTACTTTTATCTAATTTATCAGTTTGTATCCCTACTTTCTTTTGACCTCATTTAATCTAATAATATCTTAATATATATAAATCTTTGAAAGATTATTATTCTTCGAACTGTCGGTGCGGTGGGGGTCAAAATAGCGAATGGCTAAAGTAACGAATTTCTGAATTTCAGAATAATGCCCTGGCAAACAGTGTCACCGACTTTTTAACCGGTGTTTTAACCAGTCTCGATTAACCCTCGTTTTCACCCAGTTTAACTGACCTTTTAACCGAAATTGTTATTTTTTAAGCGATTTTTACTGGTGAATTAACCGATTGTAACCGACATTCTTACCGAATTAATAAAACTCAATTTTGCTTGGTGAATTTAACCGATTTTAACTGACAATTAAACCGAACGAAACGTTTTTAATCGGTTAAATTGTCGGTTAAAACTGCTGAAACAGTGGGCTAATCGAGACTTATCTTTCCTCGGTTAAAATGTCGGTTAACTTCAGTTATTTCCGGTTAACACTACGGTGACACAAATTGCCAGGGTGAACATCTGAATCTAGAATGGCTTTCATTATGAAATTCGCTATTTTGATTGCTTTGAATAGAATGAGGGTCAAAACAGCGAATGATCCCCCCCTCTGCCCAGGCGGTACCCTTAAAAACACGAATAGCGAATTTCAGGATAATAATCATGGCCGCCTTCGGAAGAAATAGAGTAGCAGTAGGGATCGTCGCGTCAGGAGAAAGCCCGTCCAGTCAAGATCAAACAGACAAATCGTAGTGTGAAGGCAACATTAATTTCTTTTTAGCATAGTGTGCGTAAAATTCGTTTTTACACACCCATATGAGTGCGTAAAATGCAACTTTATGAAACAGTGTGCGTAAAATAAAAAAATTATTTTTACTTTTCTTTCATCTATGCTATAATTAATAATTATATTACCAAATAAAGTAATTATAATTATAAACAAAGTGTACTCACAATTAAACACGTTCTGTCTTTTTTGCGAATGCATAATAAATCTATTTCTGTCTTCAGTGGGGGGGCTTCGCCCCCCCAACCCCCCACCGGGGCTTCGCCCCTGGACAATAGCAGGGGCTTCACCCCTGCACCCGACCAGGGCTTCGCCCCTGGACCCCAGCAGGGGCTTCACCCCTGCACCCGACCAGGGCTTCGCCCCTGGACCCCCGCGTTGTATTCCCCTAAACACAATGCGAATTTTACGCACGTCATGCTAAAAAATGTCGTATGCGACTCGGGCGTACGTTTTACCCACTCGCGTGATCGCGCTCGTGTGTAAAATCGCGTGATGCGATTTTACACGACGATCACTGCTCGTGTGTAAAATCGCATTTTACGCCCTTGTTGCATAATATACTATTTTTAACTTGGCGTCGAGTCGCTACCGCGACTCTTGACTGAATCTAGAATGGTCATCATTATGAAATTCGCTATTTTGATTGCTGTGAATAGAATGAGAGTCAAAATAGCGAATGATCATCCCCCCCCCCCCCCCCCCGCACGCCCACGTGGTACCCTTAAAAACATGAATAGCGAATTTTAGAATAATAAACATCGGAATCTAGAATGGCCATCATTATGAAATTCGCTATTTTAGCCATTCGCTATTTTGATTGTTTTGAATAGAACGAGAGTCAAAATAGCAAATGACCCCCCCCCCCCATCCGCCCTGGCCAAGGGGCGAGCCATTTTTAGAGGGTCATTTTTAGAGGTCCGTTGGCCTCCCGTCCTAACTTCAATGGACTATGTACGGGAGCTAGTCGCTGGGACGCCAAGTTTTTTTTTTGTAGCGAGTTTATGTTGGCTAATGGACTATGTACGGGAGCTAGTCCCTGGCACACCAAGTTTTTTTTGTAGCGAGTTTAACTTGGCTAATATATTGGATTTGGTTTAATATTTTTGCAAGGAATTTTGTTTGTCAGCAATTTTTTTGAAAGCAATTTTTTTAACTTGGCGTACCATTTTTGTTTTGGGAAAACATTTTTGGTGTTATTTGCTCTCTTTTTGAAAGTCAAAACGTAATTTAAAAAAATAATGAGAACACATGTTTTAGTTATATCTGTGTATTGATTAAAAAGTTCATGTACAATGAACAGTAAATGAAGGTAAGTAGACACTACTAAATGTATCCTGCATGTTTACAAAGAACAGAGGCAGCAATAAGAATTCTACAAGAATTCTTGTCTAACTTTGCAAACTCAAAACATTCAATGAAACCAAAATTTCTATAGACTCGAAATCTCGTCGGAGGTGAGGCATTCCATTATATATATACAGACAGAGAAATTGTCGTGTGACAGCAACATTAATTTCGTTTTTAACTTGGCGTCGAGTCGCTACCGCAACTCTTGATGATATCAGACTTAGGATGATACCATCATCCAACATCGACGGATGCAATGCTCTCATTGCAAATGGAAGAAATGCGTAGTTGGCACAAGCGAGCTCCAGTTGTAGTACAACCGAAAGGGCATCCTGGGTCAGAGAGAAAAGTGGTTCCGAAAGTAAAGAAAGTGCCACTCCATCTGGTACCATTATCAAACCACCGTCTAAATCGTTGACAATCACGTTCATCCATCTAGAAAAAACATAAACATCTGACTCATCGAAATTTCTTATACTTCATTCCTCCAAAATCTAGTCATTCAGCTAATTTTTTGCACGTATTCAGTAGAACTATTCAGTAGTTCTTCAATTGTAAACTATTGTATAGTTCTAGACGCAACAGTTCCTTCTAATAGTGTACTTTTATCTCAATAGTGTAGTTCAATAGTTTCTCCCAATAGTCTGCCAATTTAACAATGGTTTATAGTTTAAGGGGAAGGAGTCAGGTAGAAAAAATTGATTTTGGAAATTCAATATCATCCAAATCCTATTGCATATAAAAATGCCCAATGCACTATATTGTTGGTGCTCGATGAAAGGATTTTTTACTGTCGTCTGACTTGCATATGCTTTTCAATATTATCTTAAGCAAAGTTCTTAGGTTTTCCATTCTGCGCATGATTCAGATGAAACTACTAGGCAGATTGGAATGGTTGGCATCTCATTTTCTTCTTCATGAAAAGATACACCGGCTAAATGGAGCAAACTATTTTTTTTTTCATTCTGAAAGCAAAGTTAATCACTGATTTAGAAAATAGCATAACATTTATTTATTAATAATTGTGTCACTGAAAAAATATCACCTTTTAATAACATTTGCTTTATTTAGCCGGTGTATCTTTTCATGAAGAAGAAAATGAGATGTCAACCATTCCAATCTGCCCAGTAGTTTGATCTGAATTAGAGTTGTGAAATTTTTAATGTGAAAATAATGCATTATTTTTTACGAAAAAAATGGAGTATGGAATTCGGATCCACTATCCATTACTTTATTAATGAGTAATGGAATTCGGATCCATTACCCATCACTTTATTAATGAGTAATGGAACACACATCCATTACCCATTACTTTATTAATGAGTAAGCTACCTCTATGAGGAAGTATGTTATTCCATTTTTAGCTTCCTCATAGAGGAAGCTTTGTAAAACGCGAAAAATAATGAGGAAGCAATGTGCAAGGTTCTACATTGCATCCTTGTTTTAATTAGATAAATATACATGTTGTGGATTCGTTTTTCTATTTCGTTATTATTAGAGCGTTGCCGAAAGTGAATGTGATAATGTATATTTTTAAAAATAATTCAACATTCCATAAAATCAAAAATTTCATACCGTTCGTCACTAAATTATACATATATAATGGCTGAATATTGTTTCATTTTTATTCGAAATTTGAGCTAGCTATCTGAAGTTTTGCAAAAGTTACAATAGAGCGATAATGTCAATTTGTTGAAAAATTCAAAACATCATAAAATTTTTATGGTTCAACCGATCTTAACCAAATTCAATAGCGATCACCGGCGTATGAAACATCACATTCATACCAATTTTAAGATCAAAATCTCGAAAATTGAAAGAGTTATAGAGTAAACAGACATTTTTCAAAAAATTAAAAAACGCGTAATAATTTAACGATGAAGTGGACTTTAACAAAAATCTGTATGAACGATGAGGCTTGATCCCTCTATCTATTCTCCAAATTTCAGCTTGATATCTCAATGCATTCCCGAGTTATAAAGGTTTACATTTTTCGATCGTGTAACATACACACACACACACAATACATACAGACATTTTTTTCTAAATCACCTTTCTCGACGTTTTGGCCCATTCTGAGTGTACTGACATGAAAATCTCGAAAAAAAAATTTCATGAAAAAGCTTCTTCTATGAGGAAGCAAAAAGTAATGGGTGATGGGCCTCTGCTCCATTACTCACTAATAAAGTAATGGGTGATGGACCTCTGCTCCGTTGCTCATTAATAAAGTAATGAGTAGTGGATTCGAGTTCCATTATCAATTTTTTTCATTAAAAATTATGCATTATTTTCACATTAAAAATTTCACAACTCTGCTTTCAACTAACTTCTAGCTTTTGACTGACTACTAACTTTTCACCAACTGATGACTACCTACTAACTAACTTTTAACTTTTAAAAGTCAGAAGTTAGTCAAAAGTTAAAAGTAACTGAAAAGTTAGTCAAAAGTTGGAAATTAGTATAAAGATAGAAGTTAGTTGAAAGTTAGTCAAATGTTAGAAATTAATAAAAAGTTAGAAGTTAGTCAACAGTTTGTCAAAAGAAGTTAGTAGTTAGACAAAAGTTAGTCAAAGGTCAAAAGTTAGAAGTTAGTTGAAAGTTAGTCAAATGTTAGAAATTAGTCAAAAGTTAGAAGTTAGTCAAAAGTTAGAAGTTAGTAAAATGTTAGAAATTAGTCAAATGTTAGAAATTAGTCAAATGTTAGAAATTAGTCAAAAGTTAGAAGTTTGTCAAAAGTTAGAAATTAGTCAAAAGTTAGAAGTTAGTTGAAAGTTAGTCAAATGTTAGAAATTAGTCAAAAGTTAGAAATTAGTCAAAAGTTAGAAGTTAGTCAAAAGTTAGAAGTTAGTCAAAAGTTAGAAGTTAGTCAAAAGTTAGAAGTTAGTCAAAAGTTAGAAGTTAGTCAAAAGTTAGAAGTTAGTCAAAAGTTAGAAGTTAGTCAAGTTAGTCAAAAGTTAGTCAAATGTTCGAAATTAGTCAAAGGTTCGAAATTAGTCAAAGGTTCGAAATTAGTCAAAGGTTTGAAATTAGTCAAAGGTTAGAAGTTAGTCAAAAGTTAGTGAAATGTTCGAAATTAGTCAAAGGTTAGAAGTTAGTTAAAAGTTAGTCAAAAGTTAGAAGTTAGTCAAAAGTTAGTCAAAAGCTAGAAGTTAGTTAAAAGTTAGTCAAAAGTTAGAAGTTAGTTAAAAGTTAGTCAAAAGTTAGAAGTTAGTCAAAAGTTAGAAGTTAGTCAAGTTAGTCAAATGTTCGAAATTAGTCAAAGGTTTGAAATTAGTCAAAGGTTAGAAGTTAGTCAAAAGTTAGTGAAATGTTCGAAATTAGTCAAAAGTTAGATGTTAGTCAAAAGTTAGAAGTTAGTTGAAAGATAGTCAAATGTTAGAAATTAGTCAAAAGTTAGAAGTTAGTCAAAAGTTAGAAATTAGTCAAGAGTTAGAAGTTAGTCAAAAGTTAGAAGTTAGTCAAAAGTTAGAAGTTGGTCAAGTTAGTCAAAAGTTAGTCAAATGTTCGAAATTAGTCAAAGGTTCGAAATTAGTCAAAGGTTCGAAATTAGTCAAAGGTTAGAAGTTAGTCAAAAGTTAGTCAAATGTTGGAAATTAGTCAAAGGTTAGAAGTTAGTCAAAAGTTAGTCAAAAGTTAGAAGTTAGTCAAAAGTTAATCAAAAGCTAGAAGTTAGTTAAAAGTTAGTCAAAAGTTAGAAGTTAGTTAAAAGTTAGTCAAAAGTTAGAAATGCAACATGTCGCAAATGACTATTGCTAAGATTTTCAGGTATCCGGATAGTTCGTCTCTGAGAAATCGCCCGTCTATCGCGACCTGTTTTAACCGCAGACTTCTAATGATATTATATTTATTCATTTATTTTTCAATTTTTCAAACGATTTTGCTATTCATCTACTTATTTATTAACTTTTTGAACGATTTTCCGATTTATTTATTTATATATTTATTTATTAAGCAAATTTTTCTAAAGTAATGGGACTATCATATATCCATTAGCACGTTCATTACCCATTAATTTAAAAAACGGTGATGGATGTGAGTTCCATTACTCATTAAAAAAGTAATGGGTGATGCATGTGAGTTCTATTACTCATTAAAAAAGTAATGGGTAATGAATGTGAGTTCCATTAATCATTAAAAAAGTAATGGGTGATGGATGTGAGTTCCATTACTCATTAAAAAAGTAATGGGTAATGAATGTGAGTTCCATTCCTCATTAAAAAAGTAATGGGTGATGGATGTGAGTTCCATTACTCATTAAAAAACTAATGGGTGATGGATGTGAGTTCCATTACTCATTAAAAAAGTAATGGGTGATGGATGTGAGTTCCATTACTCATTAAAAAAGTAATGGGTAATGAATGTGAGTTCCATTACTCATTAAAAAAGTAATGGGCAACGGATATGAGTTCCATTACTCATTAAAAAAGTAATGGGTAACGGATATGAGTTACATTACTCATAAAAAAATAATGGGTAACGGATATGAGTTCCATTATTCATTAATAAAGTAATGGGTAATGGTTCTGAATTCCATTATGCATTGTTAAAGTAATGGGTAAAAAAAACGATAATGCATTAAAAAAATAATGCATTATTTCCAACTCTGATCTGAATCATGCGCAGAATGGAAAATTAAGCAAAGTTCTTAGGTTTTCGATTCTGCGCATGATTTTCAGATTCAACTACTAGGCAGATTGGAATGGTTGACATCTCATTTTCTTCTTCATGAAAAGATACACCGGCTAAATGGAGCAAACGTTAATAAAAGGTAATATTTTTTAAGTGACACAATTATTAATAAATAAATGTTATGCTATTTTCTATCAGTGATTAACTTTGCTTTCAGAATGAAAAAAAAAATAGTTTGCTCCATTTAGTCAGTGTATCTTTTCATGAAGAACAAAATGAGATGTCAACCATTCCAATCTGCCTAGTAGTTTGATCTGAATCATGCGCAGAATGGAAAACCTAAGAACTTTGCTTAAGATAATATTGAAAAGCATATGCAAGTCAGACGACAGTAAAAAATCCTTTCATCGAGTACCAACAATACAGTGCGTTGGGCATTTTCATATCATCGAGTACCAACAATACAGTGCATTGGGCATTTTCATAAAAAAAATATTACCTTTTATTAACATTTGCTCCATTTAGCCGGTGTATCTTTTCATGAAGAAGAAAATGAGATGTCAACCATTCCAATCTGCCTAGTAGTTGAATCTGAAAATCATGCGCAGAATCGAAAACATAAGAACTTTGCTTAAAGTAATATTGAAAAGCATATGCAAGTCAGATGACAGTAAAAAATCCTTTCATCGAGTACCAACAATACATTGCGTTGGGCATTTTCATATCATTGAGTGCCAACAATACAGTGCGTTGGGCATTATCATAAAAAAATATTACCTTTTATTGACATTTGCTGCATTTAGCCGGTGTATCTTTTCATGAAGAAGAAAATGAGATGTCAACCATTCCAATCTGCCTAGTAGTTGAATCTGAAAATCATGCGCAGAATCGAAAACATAAGAACTTTGCTTAAAATAATATTGAAAAGCATATGCAAGTCAGATGACAGTAAAAAATCCTTTCAAATCTATGCACACTGATTAACAGAAGGTTAATCACGACAGATACTTACTGAAATGAGGTTAGTCACGGTAGACACTGACTGAAACGATACTCGACTGTAAACGTAGACAGCAGTCAGACACTGATGAAAACGAAAAAGATCACACTTTATGATGAAAAATAATCCCATAAAAGATGAAGCACTGGGGTCGAGAACGCACTGCGATTGTTGTCAACACTCATTTATCACACACTTATTTATAAAAAAATTAATTAATTTCAGCACTGATTTAAAGTATTAAGCACTGATTTAAAATATTACGCACTGATTTAAATTTAAATTATTAAACACTGATAAAGTATAAAAATACGCGAATTATAAATGTACACTTCGCGTCGAGTCGCTACCGCGACTCTTGATGATGTCGGCTGTGCAACACGCGCTGACTGACTGAACCGCTGCCGACTGTGTGACGTCACACACTTGTTGCTCGCGAGCCGCCACTCGCGCCTGCGCGCGGCTCTTCTATATAATGTGTGTACGTGAATACGTGAATCGAGATTGTGTGAGTGCGTTAAAAATGAAAAACTTTGAAAAGACCAGATATCAGCGGTAAATGAACCGATTTTCTTGTGACTGGTCTCATTCGAAAGAAAAAAAAAATAGAAAATATTGATCATGATACATTTTTCGTTCGCGACATGTGGTCAGAGATAATACGTCGGCAAATATAGGTTGGGACATTTAAAGTTGTGTGAGTGCGGCCGTACGGGAGGAACATAAAGTCGCTCGGTGAGAATTACTAAGATGCCAGATATCAGCATTAAAGAAACAGATTTCCTTGCCGCAGGTCTCATTTGAAAGAGAAAAAAAAATAAAAAATATTGAACCTGACACATCTTCCGTTCTCGACGTGTGGTCAAATATAATTCGAGTTATAATTTGAAAACGGCCGGTGAGTGGCCGCCTTCCGAATAAATAGAGTAGCAGTAGCGACCGTCGCGCCAGGAGTAACAGCCCGTCCAGTCAGACAGACAAATCGTAGTGTGAAGGCAACATTAATTTCTTTTTTAACTTGGCGTCGAGTCGCTACCGCGACTCTTGATGAGCAACGGAGCAGAGGTCCATCACCCATTACTTTATTAGTGAGTAATGGAGCAGAGGTCCATCACCCATTACTTTTTGCTTCCTCATAGAAGCTTTTTCATGAAATTTTTTTTTCGAGATTTTCATGTCAGTACACTCAGAATGGGCCAAAACGTCGAGAAAAGTGATTTAGAAAAAAATGTCTGTATGTATTGTGTGTGTGTGTGTATGTTACACGATCGAAAAATGTAAACCTTTATAACTCGGGAATGCATTGAGATATCAAGCTGAAATTTGGACAATAGATAGAGGGATCAAGCCTCATCGTTCATACAGATTTTTGTTAAACTCCACTTCATCGTTAAATTATTACGCGTTTTTTAATTTTTTGAAAAATGTCTGAGTACGCAATAACTTTTTCAATTTTCGAGATTTTGATCTTAAAATTGGTATGAATGTGAGCTTTCATACGCCGGTGATCGCTATTGAATTTGGTTAAGATCGGTTGAACCATAAAAATTTTATGATGTTTTGAATTTTTCAACAAATTGACATTATCGCTCTATTGTAACTTTTGCAAAACTTCAGATAGCGAGCTCAAATTTTGAATAAAAATGAAACAATATTCAGCCATTATATATGTATAATTTAGTGACGAACGGTATGAAATTTTGAATTATTTTTAAAAATATACATTATCACATTCACTTTCGGAAACGCTCTAATAATAACGAAATAGAAAAACGAATCCACAACATGTATATTTATCTAATTAAAACAAGGATGCAATGTAGAACCTTGCACATTGCTTCCTCATTATTTTTCGCGTTTTACAAAGCTTAAAATGGAATAACATACTTCCTCATAGAGGTAGCTTACTCATTAATAAAGTAATGGGTAATGGATGTGTGTTCCATTACTCATTAATAAAGTAATGGGTAATGGATCCGAATTCCATTACTCATTAATAAAGTAATGGATAGTGGATCCGAATTCCATACTCCATTTTTTTCGTAAAAAATAATGCATTATTTTCACATTAAAAATTTCACAACTCTAATTCAGATCAAACTACTAGGCAGATTGGAATGGTTGACATCTCATTTTCTTCTTCATGAAAAGATACACCGGCTAAATAAAGCAAATGTTATTAAAAGGTGATATTTTTTCAGTGACACAATTATTAATAAATAAATGTTATGCTATTTTCTAAATCAGTGATTAACTTTGCTTTCAGAATGAAAAAGAAATAGTTTGCTGCATTTTGCCGGTGTATCTTTTCATGAAGAAGAAAATGAGATGTCAACCATTCCAATCTGCCTAGTAGTTTCATTTGAATCATGCGCAGAATGGAAAACCTAAGAACTTTGCTTAAGATAATATTGAAAAGCATATGCAAGTCAGACGACAGTGAAAAATCCTTTCATCGAGCACCAACAATATAGTGCATTGGGCATTTTTATATGCAATAGGATTTGGATGATATTGAATTTCCAAAATCAATTTTTTTACCTGACTCCTTCCCCTTAAACTATAAACCATTGTTAAATTGGCAGACTATTGGGAGAAACTATTGAACTACACTATTGAGATAAAAGTACACTATTAGAAGGAACTATTGCGTCTAGAACTATACAATAGTTTACAATTGAAGAACTACTGAATAGTTCTACTGAATACGTGCAAAAAATTAGCTGAATGACTAGATTTTGGAGGAATGAAGTATAAGAAATTTCGATGAGTCAGATGTTTATGTTTTTTCTAGATGGATGGACGTGATTGTCAACGATTTAGACGGTGGTTTGATAATGGTACCAGATGGAGTGGCACTTTCTTTACTTTCGGAACCACTTTTCTCTCTGACCCAGGATGCCCTTTCGGTTGTACTACAACTGGAGCTCGCTTGTGCCAACTACGCATTTCTTCCATTTGCAATGAGAGCATTGCATCTGTCGATGTTGGATGATGGTATCATCCTAAGTCTGATATCATCAAGAGTTGCGGTAGCGACTCGACGCCAAGTTAAAAACGAAATTAATGTTGCTGTCACACGACGATTTCTCTGTCTGTATATATATAATGGAATGCCTCACTTCCGACGAGATTTCGAGTCTATAGAAATTTTGGTTTCATTGAATGTTTTGAGTTTGCAAAGTTAGACAAGAATTCTTGTAGAATTCTTATTGCTGCCTCTGTTCTTTGTAAACATGCAGGATACATTTAGTAGTGTCTACATACCTTCATTTACTGTTCATTGTACATGAACTTTTTAATCAATACACAGATATAACTAAAACATGAGTTCTCATTATTTTTTTAAATTACGTTTTGACTTTCAAAAACAGAGCAAATAACACCAAAAATGTTTTCCCAAAACAAAAATGGTACGCCAAGTTAAAAAAATTGCTTTCAAAAAAATTGCTGACAAACAAAATTCCTTGCAAAAATATTAAACCAAATCCAATATATTAGCCAAGTTAAACTCGCTACAAAAAAAACTTGGTGTGCCAGGGACTAGCTCCCGTACATGGTCCATTAGCCAACATAAACTCGCTACAAAAAAAACTTGGCGTCCCAGCGACTAGCTCCCGTACATAGTCCATTGAAGTAAGGACGGGAGGACAACGGACCTCTAAAAATGGCTCGCCCCTTGGCCAGGGCGGGTGGGGGGGGGGGGGGGGGGGGGGTCATTTGCTATTTTGACTCTCGTTCTATTCAAAACAATCAAAATAGCGAATGGCTAAAATAGCGAATTTCATAATGATGGCCATTCTAGATTCCGATGTTCATTATTCTAAAATTCGCTATTCATGTTTTTAAGGGTACCACGTGGGCGGTGCCGAGGGGCGAAGCCGCGAGGCGTGCGGGGGGGGGGGATGATCATTCGCTATTTTGACCCTCATTCTATTCACAGCAATCAAAATAGCGAATTTCATAATGATGACCATTCTAGATTCAGTCAAGAGTCGCGGTAGCGACTCGACGCCAAGTTAAAAATAGTATATTATGCAACAAGGGCGTAAAATGCGATTTTACACACGAGCAGTGATCGTCGTGCATGAGTGCTCGGCGCGATCACGCGAGTGGGTAAAACGTACGCCCGAGTCGCATACGATATTTTTTAGCATGACGTGCGTAAAATTCGCATTGCGTTTAGGGGAATACAACGCGGGGGTCCAGGGGCGAAGCCCCGGTGGGGTGCAGGGGTGAAGCCCCTGCTGGGGTCCAGGGGCGAAGCCCTGGTCGGGTGCAGGGGTGAAGCCCCTGCTGGGGTCCAGGGGCGAAGCCCTGGTCGGGTGCAGGGGTGAAGCCCCTGCTGGGGTCCAGGGGCGAAGCCCCGGTGGGGGGTTGGGGGGGCGAAGCCCCCCCACTGAAGACAGAAATAGATTTATTATGCATTGGGGGGTTGGGGGGGCGAAGCCCCCCCACTGAAGACAGAAATAGATTTATTATGCATTCGCAAAAAAGACAGAACGTGTTTAATTGTGAGTATACTTTGTTTATAATTATAATTACTTTATTTGGTAATATAATTATTAATTATTGCATATAACATATAACATCACAGAGAAAATGCGCTCAATAATACTGAATTTCTGATTTGAATTTCTGAGTTACATTTCACGAACTATTTCTTTTTTTGTAACTGTTATGGTAGTTTTCACTTTTTTGGAAGCTGGAGCATTATCTTCATCATTAATAGCGTCCGCGATTCGCATTGAAATTCTTCTTTTGTTACCCGTCGAATCTTCGATAGAACCTTCCGCGGTTTGTCCCAACTTTCAACCACCGTGGCGTTTTAAAACGTTAAAAACGTGGTAAAGAAAAGTAAAAATATTTTTTTTATTTTACGCACACTGTTTCATAAAGTTGCATTTTACGCACTCATATGGGTGTGTAAAAACGAATTTTACGCACACTATGCTAAAAAGAAATTAATGTTGCCTTCACACTACGATTTGTCTGTTTGATCTTGACTGGACGGGCTGTTACTCCTGACGCGACGGTCGCTACTGCTACTCTATTTATTCCGAAGGCGGCCATGATTATTATCCTGAAATTCGCTATTCGTGTTTTTAAGGGTACCGCCTGGGCAGAGGGGGGGGGGGGGATCATTCGCTGTTTTGACCCTCATTCTATTCAAAGCAATCAAAATAGCGAATTTCATAATGAAAGCCATTCTAGATTCAGATGTTCACCCTGGCAATTTGTGTCACCGTAGTGTTAAGGGGAGGGAGTCAGGTCAAAATAATTAAATTTGTAAATTCAATATCATCCAAATTCTCTTGCATATAAAAATGATCAATGAACTATATTGTTGGTACTCGATGAAAGGATTTTTTACTGCCATCTGACTTGCGTATGCCTTTCCATATTATCTTAAGCAAAGGTCTTAGGTTTTCCACTCTGCGCGTGATTCAGACCAAACTGCTAGGCAGATTGGGCTAGTTGATGTCTCATTTTCTTCTTCATAAAAAGATACACCGGCTAAATGGAGCAAAATATTTTTTTTTAATTCTGAAAGCAAAATTAATAACTGATTTAGAAAATAGCATAAAATTTATTTAGTAATAATTATGTCACTTGAAAAATATTACCTTTTATTAACTTTTGCTCCATTTAGCCGGTGTATCTTTTCATGAAGAAGAAAATGAGACATCAACCAGCCCAATCTGCCTAGCAGTTTGGTCTGAATCACGCGCAGAATAGGTTTAAAACCAAGTTTCGGCAAATGGCATCTAAAGCTTACCACTCAAATAAAAATGTTTGTGCTGTTTTCACCTTTGGGGCACCTTAGTACCTTTAATGAACAAAATAAAAATATTATTTGCAAATCAGATTACAGAATATTATTAATAATGTTATTAATAAATGTTTTTTTTTTTTACAAATAAATAAGTAAATGAATGCATAATTTGAAAAAAACCTGTAAATAATGTGGGGATGATCACTTTTATTGACAACATCACTGAAAATTTATCCAATGTTGACACATTCACAAATGTGCTGCACAAACATTAAATCATCACTTCATAACAAATTTACATATCTGATCACTTCTGATGATTGTTGATTCTGTTTTAAACACTATTGATTGAAAAAAAACCGTAAATGGCCAACGGAATCAAACTAATAACATAATATGAACGAAAAATAAAAACGTCAATTCGAGGTTATGCGTCTCGCAAGTAGCAGAAGTAACTTCTCGAGGCAGTAACACGCTGCGCATGCGATACGTGCTAAGATATTACAGCGCATGTCCCATTATTCGCGCGAATTCGAATATAATGTAAGTGTTACGTATTGCGCTGAAGACATCACACTCTCATCGCGTCATTTGTATCGCGTTTCGCTAACTGATTTAAAAAATGGTAAACAAATAAAAATTTATTTACAAATACGTAATAAACTTTTTATTATATAGAAAAAAATCATTAAAAAACAGGTATATTGCAGAAATCGGCCATTTTTTCGCATTGAGGTCTAAGATTTTGCAGGTCCAGAGGGTGCACTTAACTAAACGAAACTGCCGAAGAGAAAAAAAAAAAAAAAAATATTTGATTTTTTTTTTTTTTTTCAACACCCTTAATTATTTTGTGTGAACAAAAAATCGGCCATAATGTCTGCATATAACAAAAATAAATAAATAAAATAATTTAAAATTCAAATATAATATTCTGGTAATTTTTACGACTTTTGAGAAAATTAAATATGAATGGTACCGTAGAAACTTAGCCATTTTTGCGAATTCCGGCTTATAACTTTACTAATAGATAGATTACATGGAAATGAATGTTTTCACAGAAAAAAAAAATAATCGATTTTTTTAAATTTTTGACCTGACTCCCCCCCCTTAACCGGAAATAACTGAACTTAACCGACATTTTAACCGAGGAAAGATAAGTCTCGATTAGCCCACTGTTTCAGCAGTTTTAACCGACAATTTAACCGATTAAAAACGTTTCGTTCGGTTTAATTGTCAGTTAAAATCGGTTAAATTCACCAAGCAAAATTGAGTTTTATTAATTCGGTAAGAATGTCGGTTACAATCGGTTAATTCACCAGTAAAAATCGCTTAAAAAATAACAATTTCGGTTAAAAGGTCAGTTAAACTGGGTGAAAACGGGGGTTAATCGAGACTGGTTAAAACACCGGTTAAAAAGTCGGTGACACTGTTTGCCAGGGCATTATTCTGAAATTCAGAAATTCGCTACTTTAGCCATTCGCTATTTTGACCCCCACCGCACCGACACTTCGAAGAATAATAATCTTTCAAAGATTTATATATATATTAAGATATTATTAGATTAAATGAGGTCAAAAGAAAGTAGGGATACAAACTGATAAATTAGATAAAAGTAATGAATAAGGTACGATATGCAACTTGAGCTCACTCTGCAGGTTCGGTAATACGAAACACGAAATATCATTAGGAATTGTTTTCTCCCGCACTTACTTCAATGGACTATGTACGGGAGCTAGTCGCTGGGACGCCAAGTTTTTTTTGTAGCGAGTTTATGTTGGCTAATGGACCATGTACGGGAGCTAGTCCCTGGCACACCAAGTTTTTTTTGTAGCGAGTTTAACTTGGCTAATATACTGGATTTGGTTTAATATTTTTGCAAGGAATTTTGTTTGTCAGCAATTTTTTTGAAAGCAATTTTTTTAACTTGGCGTACCATTTTTGTTTTGGGAAAACATTTTTGGTGTTTATCATTATCGACGAAAGAATTTGGGTATGAATCTGTAATAATACTTTGTTTGACGACTTTCATGGAACTAACGTGCAGAGCTTGTGAAGAATGTGCTGCGTCACAATTAATTACCTTACATGGAAAATGATGAATCCTTTTTTGTTGAAACATATTCAACAAATGAGAACGCATTTTTGTTTCGTCGTATCTTACAGTCTCTGGCTGTATTCCACAGAACAGTGATACAGCAAAAGCTATGGCGTATACACCACAATCAACGGCATTTCGCTGCTGGTCAACCGGTGGAAAAACAACCAATTTATTATTTGTCAAATCAATGTGTGAGTGTAGTTTTTCCAAAAAAATAACGTGGTGCTTGTGCAATTTGTTTGTCCCGAGGGAATCGTAAATGTATATTTTTTTTGTGTCATAATAACTACAAATCCAATGTCCACCACTGCAATTACGGTGATCATTGCCGCTACAAACGCAGCTATATAATATCTGGATATGTCTTTTCATTGGTGGAATACGAGGTATGTTTTCAGGCCGTTGAAGCCAGTACGTTTGCGCTGGCTTATAATTGGAATACATTCTTAATATATCTCCAAACTCATTAATATGAACATCATTTAGCCTTTCTCCAGAAACTATAATTTGCTTCTGGCGAAGACGAGATCTCTCGATATTACTATCGATATTACTAATAACAAGTTTACGCTCTATAGATGACGATTTATTACCAATGCCACCATCATCACCTACAATTTCATCATCGAGTATTATTATTTTACTTTTTTTTCTGCTTTGAGGACTAAACTTTCGTTTTTTTGTTTCCTTACGCTGCACTGCAGCTAATTGTAGTTTTTTCTCATGGTCTGCATGCTTAGTTTCACACTGTGTCATGTGAAATGAATGTTTTGCATTTATTTCAATAAACTGAAACGGAAACTGTTCAATCGTTTTAGTTGCAAACATATTAATCAAATGGCTATACATCTTTGTCTCGTCGAATCTTACATTCTCCGGTGGCAACTCTTTTATAAGAGACACAGCATAACCAATCGCATAAATTCCACTATTCACAATATCACACTTTTTCTCGACTGGAGGAAAAAGTACTGATTTATGGTCTTGTAAATCAACATGTGGATGTAATGCATGAAGAAATTTCTCATGAAATTCATGCAACTTATCAAACCGCATGGAATCGTAAATATATATTTTTCCTTCTATATAATAACTGCAGACCCAATGGTTACTTACGCAGTCGTCATTTTTTACACAGCTGTACAAAATTTGAATGTGTTTTTTATCCGGTAATATGCATGGCACTTTATGAATTTGTTGAAGCAAGTATGTACATACAGGTTTGTAGTCGGTAAATGTTGCTAACAAGGTTCCAAACTCATTAATATGAGCGTCGTTCAGCTGTCGACCAGCGGCGATTGTTTGTACCTTTCGAATACAGTGAGAAGCCTGTTTCGGAACAAAGTTCCTTTTTTTAGCTGACTTGGGGTCGTCAAAGTTTCCTTGCAATTTATTACCAGAAACTTGATGATTATCTATTTCGTTAAATGTACTAACGTCATCAACGACAATAACTTTATGAGCACGAATACTTTTAGGGCTTGTAGTTCTTTTTTTCTCATTCGTACTTGCATGCCTAAGGGTTCCTACACCACTTATTTTTTGTTTGCGTGTGCATTTCGAATTGCTACGGTTCTCGTCAAGCTCACTTAGAATAGAAAATCGATTTCTATTCTGGGAGGCTACAACAGCGTCAACCACAACTCGTTGAGACTTATTACGATTTTCATTATTATTTTTACCACAACCCTCAAGGCGTGATGTGTTTCTTCCTGACGTGACCGTAACGAAACCGTCTGTTTGTGAAGAGGATTCTGCTTCTGGGTTCTTCCTCTTTGCTCTCAACAGAGCACGTCTCTGACTGTCTTTTCGCCTACTGTTTGCAACTGCTAAAGTAGGTATGATGTTATCGTCTGTTGATGCACGAGGGAAATGTTCGATTCTTTGGAATTGGAACATCTCCAGCAAATGACGACGCATCCTTGCCTTATCATACTGTAAGTTTTCCGGTTTTAAGCCAAACAAAATCGATACAGCGAATGCGATTGAAAATACGCCGCAATCTTTATTATTTTGCTGAAGATCGACGTCTGGAAATACGACTAGCGATTTATCAGTCAAATTGAGATGTGGATACAGTTTCGAGAGAACCAATCTGTGATGTTCATGCAACCGTTTTGACGAAGCCCTAGCGGAATCATAGATAAACAGTTTCTTTGTATCATAGTAACTGCAAATCCAATGTCCACCAGGTACCCTGGGATCTTTAACATCGCTCGAGCTATATAATAGCTGAATGTGTTTTTGACCCTGCGGTATACGATTTATTAAGTCGGGAAAATAAATCTTCCATGTCTCGGATGGTGCCGCAAAATCGGAATTAGCGGCTAGCAGACGCCCAAATTCGTCAATATGATCGTCGTTTAGTCGACGACCTTCAGTAATAACGAGGTTCTGTGCTGCTGAATGCTCTGCTTTTGCCTTGTTAACTGCTTCTGCCATGTTAGTAAGCAGACAACGTGCTTCTTTTATTTATTTATTTATAGCCCCCTAGCACTTCGATGGTGTTGCTAAAAGCTACCCTGCGCTGAGAGCTGCTAGGTAATCAGATAGACTGAATTTAAAAAAAAAAGATTTTTTTGAATACAAGCGCTAAAAGCTGCCAATGCGCTATAAGCTGCAAATGAGTGTTGAACTCGTAAGTAAAACGAAAAAATTGTAAATACAAGCGCTAAAAGCTGCCAATGCGCTATAAGCTGCAAATGAGTTTTGAACTCGTAAGTAAAAAGAAAAAATTGTAAATACAAGCGCTAAAAGCTGCCAATGCGCTATAAGCTGCAAATGAGTTTTGAACTCGTAAGTAAAAAAAAATACAAAAATAACAAAGAAATGTCGAATTTAAAAAAAAAGAAGGAAGCACTGAAAAAAAATACGAAAAAAGATATCGCCAGAATATTCGGTCGTCGTTGAATCTGCAATAAACAATTAAAAAAAAAAAATAAATCTATATTACTATACGAGTTGACACATTGTATTTATTATAAAAATAATTAATAGAAACAAAATGGGAATACGCAATATAATTTTGAAGACATTCGTCGTACGTGGTATGGAAGGCGTTTTCGGCGTTCTCTGTCAGCCCATCGCGGCCATTATCATTATCACATTATTTATCTCTATTACAATTACGGCAGTTCTGTCGGTATAGCACATCACCTTAAATGCAGTTTCTATACAAAATTGAGTGGGTACCCAGCGACCAAATACCAAATCGCCGTGAAAACAACTGGTTAGCAACCGCAATTTCATCATTTATATTGGTTATTTTATCATCATTTTAGAAATACAATATGACGTTGAATTTCACAAATCTTCTCAAGTACAGTCATAAATTATTGACAATTTTTTTAAATTTCTGCACGGAAATTTAAAAAAAGTAGTTGATTTAGATAAAATACTTTTGCAGATTTCGCCCAAATTCAATACCAAAGGTCGTATCACTGTGTTCCATTTTTATACGAAGTTTCAGCCCGATACCTAAAAATTCGTTCGAGCTAGAGCATTTACATTTACATACTGTTTTCAAAATTTAAAAATTCTTATAAAATTTAAATGTGTCAATCGATTTTTCCAAAATTTATGCCAATTAAAGATTAGGTAGTACTGCACATGTTGTTTAAATTTGAGCTGATTCGGTCGAATAGCTTTAAAGTTACAGTTAAATGGATTTTTGGCCCATCATCACAAACACACACACACACGCACGCACACACGCAAACACACACACACACACGCACACACACACACGCACACACGCACACACACACACACACACACGCACACACACACACGCACACACGCACACACACACACACACGCACACACGCACACACGCATACACGCACGCACACACGCACACACGCACACACGCACACACGCACACACACACACACGCACACACGCACACACGCACACACGCACGCACGCACGCACGCACACACGCAGACACGCACACACGCACACACGCACACACGCACGCACGGACACACGCACACACGCACACACGCAGACACGCACACACGCAGACACGCACGCACGCACGCACGCACGCACGCACGCACGCACGCACGCACGCACGCACGCACGCACGCACGCACGCACGCACGCACGCACGCACGCACGCACGCACGCACGCACGCACGCACGCACGCACGCACGCACGCACGCACGCACGCACGCACGCACGCACGCACGCACGCACGCACGCACGCACGCACGCACGCACGCACGCAGACACGCACACACGCACACACGCAGACACGCACACACGCACACACGCAGACCCGCACACACGCACGCACGCACGCACGCACGCACGCACGCACGCACGCACGCACGCACGCACGCACGCACGCACGCACGCACGCACGCACGCACCCACGCACGCACGCACGCACGCACGCACGCACGCACGCACGCACGCACGCACGCGCGCGCACACACACACACACACACACACACACACACACACACACACACACACGCGCGCACACGCGCACATGCGTAAACCACTTTTCTCGACGTTTTAGACCATTCTGAGTAATGTAACAGAAAAATCTCGAAAATTTTTTTTTTCATGAAAACAAAGCTTCCTCTATGAGGAAGCAAAATGTTATATCTTTTGTCACTAAATGATATATTTATCATAGCTGAATATATATCTGAATATATATTCTGTTCATGTACCAAATTTGAGCTCGATCCGGTGCCGGTACTTTCATTTTGAAACTGATTTTTTTTACAGTGTGTACCATTGGCGATCTCAGTGGAGTGCATTCTGGTTTGAATATAGGAATTTTAATTTCAGGTCTTTACGACCAAGCTATGATGTGAAATGTGCAAATACATATTTCTCTATTAATTTTTCTCTATTAAAAAGTCACTAAACAATTGGTTACAGTAAATATAACTTTCACTGCATCCAAAATCACTATACTCAAACCAGAATGCACTCTTCGACGGATAAAATATGACAAGACAGACAAATCGTAGTGTGAAGGCAACATTAATTTCTTTTTTTACTTGGCGTCGAGTCGCTACCGCGACTCTTGATTGAACATTAAAATTTGTTCACCAATTTGATCTGAAAGCTACGATAAGTGAAAAATATTACCTTTTACCTCATACCATTCTGGTACACCGTATGTTTTTACAAAATTGCAGAATTATAATGCTCGTTATGTATTTCATGACATTTTAATGTAAGATTTTTTAAAAGAACTGTATCGCTTACACTATTTTTTTTCCTATGAATTTTTTTAGGTGATTTATGCATAGACAAGTGGTTGTTTATTTGTTGTTGCTTTTTTATTGCACGATTTGATTGATTTTGATTGTCAACTTATTGTTGTCGCTTACTTTCTGTATCAACAAGCAAAATTCATTGACCGGTGTAAATGGAAAGCAACAACATCGACAACCAAAATTACAAAAATACATCCTCAACTATTTTCTTATAGTCAGTGCAACTTTATTATTGAATTATTATTTCCAACTTGTTCAATAATTTCTCATAGAATATCATGCCTGCAATGATATTTTCTATAAATAGTACCTCGCATCTATCACAAAAATTTCAGAATACTGTACTTTTTGTTACGATAACTATTATTATCTGTTACATTGGAAATAAATAAGTAATTCTTACAGATAATTATTTTTAAATGTCTGCGGTTGTATTTCACTGTAACTTTATATAACTATTTTCTTATAGTAAGTGCAAGTTTATTATTATTGTTGAATTGTCCATTTCAAAATTGTTAAATTGTCAAAGAATACTATGACTGTGACGATATATTCTACAAATAGTATCTCTTGCATCTCTATGCAAAATACTATTTAAAGAAAAGATCATCACAGACATAGTATTCTTGAAACCTGTTAAATTCTCAAAGAATATATCATCACAGGCATAGCATTCTTTGAGAATTTAACAATTTTGAAATGGTCAATTCAACAATAATAATAAAGTTGCACTTACTATAAGAAAATAGTTATATAAAGTTATAGTGAAATACAACCTCAGACATTTAAAAATAATTATCTGTAAGAATTACTTATTTATTTCCAATGTAACAGATAATAATAGTTATCGTAACAAAAAGTACAGTATTCTGAAATTTTTGTGATAGATGCGAGGTACTATTTATAGAAAATATCATTGCAGGCATGATATTCTACGAGAAATTATTGAACAAGTTGGAAATAATAATTCAATAATAAAGTTGCACTGACTATAAGAAAATAGTTGAGGATGTATTTTTGTAATTTTGGTTGTCGATGTTGTTGCTTTCCATTTACACCGGTCAATGAATTTTGCTTGTTGATACAGAAAGTAAGCGACAACAATAAATTGACAATCAAAATCAATCAAATCGTGCAATAAAAAAACTTGCTACTGGCGTGATCGCAAAACGTGACTTTCTCATCACGATTGTTACTGGCGTCACGTTACTGTCGTGAAGTTAGTTTGTGAAGTTAGTTTGTGAAATTAGTTTGTGAAATTAGTTTGTGAAATTAGTTTGTGAAGTTAGTTCGTAATATTCGTTTTTGTAGTTATATATGAATAAATATCTCTCTATATTATAAAAAGATCGCGCCGCCGCCTTCGCCGCCGTGTCAAGAATCGAGGGACTTATTCGGGTTAGAAGCGGTCACCCATCCAAGTACTGACCACAAAAATTCTGGGGTCTATTTTTGAAAAAATTAGCTTATTTAGGCTTATTTAAAAAAAAATTAGGTCTTTTTTTAAATTTAGGTCTATTTTTGAAAAAAAAAAAAAATTAGACCTATTTTTTAAATCAAGAGTCGCGGTAGCGACTCGATCAAGAGTCGCGGTAGCGACTCGACGCCAAGTTAAAAAAGAAATTAATGTTGCCTTCACACTACGATTTGTCTGTCTGACTGGACGGGCTGTTACTCCTGGCGCGACGGTCGCTACTGCTACTCTATTTATTCGGAAGGCGGCCACTCACCGGCCGTTTT